>PVKM010000891.1:11774-90495 GCA_004027735.1 Carollia perspicillata | reverse complement strand
ACCTCTCTGGCAGATGACTGGTGGCCACTCTTCCCAGTCCCTCCATCCCCCCACCCCACACAAACGCGGACACTTACACACACAGATGACTAACGAACAAAAATAAAACAAGCACTTTCAAATAGACAATGTCATGGTCTATTAATAGTATATAAATTCCTTATCCTCAGTTTTTGAAATTCTATTTTTCTTCCCCCTGCCTTAATCATGTTCCTAGCAAATAACTTAAAATTTTTTCCACCATAATTTAGGACAGGAAATCTGATACTTGAACATGTGCAAAAATACATCATCTACCCTTTTCAGGAAAAATTCCAGGTTGTCTCTGCTTTATTTATTTATGTTTTAAAGTTACAATTAACCATGCTTATTTGGAAACTTACATTGTGTTTTGGACCAGAATTTAATTATACTTTTTAGTAAATTTACCAAAATGGCTTTAGATCAAGATCTGAGAGATACATGAAGCTTTAGAGATTTTTCAGATATACTGTTAAGGGTTGTTCTCAAAGCGTTCTCCTAATTTTTCTGCAGGACCGATAGCTTCAGGATTTACACAAATCTTGAATTTGATCGGAATTTAAGATTTTAAAGGGGTTTGGCTACTTAAAAAGTATTTGAGTAAAAAATAAAGCAGCATACATATAAATGTGTTTAATGCCAAATTAATCAAATGTTGAAATATTTGAGTGGCCCAGAGATTTAACAGCAGTAAAAGTCTCAGCTGAAGCTACTGAAAATATACCCTGAATCATAGAGGAGAGGTTTAGAGACAAACAGGGACAAGGGTCAGGGGGAAAGATGAAAAAGAAAGGCAGAATGGATGACCAGTTTCTTGAAGTCACATTTCCGGGAGAACTGCAGCAGGAAGAATCTGTTAGGAAGAATCCCCGGCTCCCAGTGGGGAGGAGGAGCAGGAGCGAGGGGACTCTCTCCTCCAGAACTCCCAGTCAGTCTTCCAGGCAGCTGTCATTCCCAGGGGACAGGCGAGGAGACTGAATCAATGTGGAATTCCGCTAAACACTGAAGCAAAGAAACAAATTGTTTTAGCGTCTAAAAAAAAGAGTATATAACATGTTACAAACTCTGAGTTAAGTGCTCCAAATTAGATGAAAATCTGTTATTGATCTGAAGTGTCCTCTCATGGGAGTATGGGGAAGTTCAGAAAGCTCATGAGGCCGATAGAATGAATCGGTACGGTGGCAAACAGAACCTAGCAGTATCTGTTTCCGTAGTTCCTGTGTTCGGGCCATGCTAATTGATGCTCTCAGCGCATCCCTTTTGAAAAACAATATCTATTTTAAAGAAATATGACATTTAGAAATGCCACAAGAAATGAAACAACAACTTCATTATTCAAAGTAAACATTTTTTAGTTGAATAATTTTGCAAAGTTATATAATGTAGCTCAACTTTTAAACAGACTTTTCGTGTGTGGCTTTAAAAGTAACGCAGATTTGGCCCTGGCCCGGCAGGCAGTTAGCTAGAGTGCTGTCTCAGCACAGCCAGGTTGCCAGTTCGCTCTCCGGTCAGGGCACATACAGGAATCAACCAGTGAAAGCACCAAAATTGCTATTTCTCTCCCTGTCTCTCACACGCTCTCCGCTCTGTCTAAAAAAGTCAATAAATAAAATTTTTTTAAAGTAACACACTTCTTAAAACTTAGGTAATAAAGTAAGGATTGAGAATAAAAATTGCCCCTAGTCCTACCATCTAGGTTTAAGGAAGAAACATTTTGGTGTAATTCCTTTCTCTTCTGCTTATCATTATAATTCCTTCCTTTTCTGCTTTTCTGCTTAGTATCCTGCTTATATTTCATGCTAGCTCTGAACTTTGTGCAATGTACATATATAATAAGTTATTTTTAGTAAATTTATAGTCATACAAATCCACAGTCTAGTGTTAAAAGATTTACATCATCCCAAAAAAGAAATCTCATGCCCAGTTTGCTCCAAACCTCCCTCTCCTGGCCGTAGGTGACCACCAGTATAATTTCTACCTATAGATTTGCTTCTTCTGTATGTTTCATATTAATGGAATTATACAATAGGTAGAATTTTGTAACTGACTTCTTTCACTTAACAATGTTTTCAAGATTCACCCATTCTTCGTAGCATATAGCAGTATTTTGTTCCTCTTTATTGCTGAATTGTTTTCCATTATATAGATAGGCCATATTTTGTTTACCTCTTCATTAGCTGATGTACACTTGGGCTGTTTCCACTTTGGGGCTATTATGAATAATACTTCTATGAACGTTCATGTTCAAGTCTTTTCTGTGCACATATGTTTTCAGTTCTTGGGTATATACATAGGAGTAGAGTTACTGGATAATACGATAAATTTGTGTTTAACTTTTCAACAAACTGCCAAATTGTTTTTCGAAGTAGCTATAACATTAACATTCCCACCAGCAGTGTATGGGGGTTCCAGTGTCTCCATTTCCTGGCCAGCACTTATTTTCTGCCTTTTTAATTATAGACATTCAAGTGGGTGTGCGATAGTAGTGGTTTTAATTGGCATTTTACTAAGGAGTAATGATGCTGAACATCTTTACAAATGCTTATTAGCCATTCATGTATCCTCTTTGTTCAGATGTATTTTCAGATCTGTTGTTCATTTTTTAATTGTGTTGCTTGTCTTCCTGTTAAGGGTTATAATCTAGTATGTTATTTGTTGTTCAGATAATTCTAGCTTAGGCGTTGGAAGCTCTTCCTGATTGTCTGGTCTATCTATCTCTTTTTTAAAAGAGCTTTACAAGATATAATTCATATACCATACAACTCACCCATTCAAAGTTTACAATTCAGTGGCTTCTGTACTCTTGTAGATTCACATGTTTGTACAACCATCACCAGAACTCTCCACCTCTTAGCCCTCGCCCTTTGAACCTCCATCCCCTGGCAACCTTTAATCTACTTGGCTATCTCTGTAGATTTGCCTATTCTGGACATTCTGTGTAAATTGCATCATGTAATATGTTGTGCTGGTGACTGGCTTCTTTCACTTAGCATAATGTTTTTAAGGTTCATCTGTCTGGTCTCTTTTTCTTTCTTGCTTGTTTTATTCCTTGTTATTTTTGTATGATTTCTATCTGGTCTCTCTCTTTTTTTCATCCTCACCCAAGGATATGTTCATTGATTTTAGAAAGAGGAAGGGTGGGTGAGAGAGAGAGAGAAACATCGATGTGAGAGAAACATCTATTGGTTGCCTCCCATAGGCGCCTGGACCAGAGATTGAACCCACAACCTAGGTATGTGTCCTGACCAGGAATCAAACCCTCAACCTTTTAGTATATGGGACAACACTCCACTCAGCCAGGGTTCTGTCCGGTCTCTTTAATCTTTAGTTATTTAGATGTTCCTTCTACAGACTCGTAATCCATGTGAGTACAGAATTTAGTGTTCTAATGTTGTGACTTAACATTATTTTATCTACATTTTTCTATTCTACTGCAGAGTCTGCATATTTATTTTATGGTGAAAATACATCAAGTTAGTGTTCATTTAACACTTCATTTAAGGGACCACTAGTTATATTTATAAAACATATATATTATGTATGTAATATTTATATCATAAATTATATAATATATATGAATTTCAAAGTGAATTGCCATATACTCACCACCTACATTCTACCATAAATATTTTACTGTACTTACTTTATCATGTATCTAACCATCCATCTGTCTATCCATCAATTTATCTTAGTTTTCAGTTCAGTTCAAAATAAAGTATAGATGTCAATACACTTCCCCCAAATACTTCAACATTTATATCATTAACTAGAATATTAGTTTCTTTTTATAAAATTTACATATAATAAAACATCCTGAACAGCGTGGCTCAGTTGGTGGGTGTCATCCCACAAAGTGAAAGGTCACGGGTTTGATTCTGGGTCAGGGTGTAACAGGGTGCAGCCAAGAGGGGAGCCCCCAAAAGGGATTTGGAATGGGGTCTAGAACTCAAGGTGTCCAAGAAATATTAAGATGTCCTCACCTCTTCCCCCGCACAGGTATGAGTTGGGGGAAGGGATGAGAGACGTCTTTCATATGGTGGCGGACAATTAAGCCCAGTAGGTGGTCCGGACGGTATGAGTATACCAGCCTTGGGGTGGGGCTCCTGTGCTGTTCTGTAACAGTTTTTGGCATCCCTGGGTGGGCCAAATATTGCTCCCCCCACCCCCGCCTTGGACCTCTGTTCTGTAACAAGGGCACATGCCAGGGTTGCAGGTTTGATATCCGATTGAGGTGCATACAAAAGGGAACCGATTGATGATTTTCTCTCATATTGATGTTTTTCCCTCTCTTTCTCCCTCCATTCCCCTCTCTCTAAAAATAAATAAAATCTTTTTTAAAATTTACATATAATAAATGCACGAATCTTTAAAGTACATTTGCTGAATTTTAAAAAATCCATACACCTTTGTAACCCAAATCCCACACAGCTTCAGTTTTTACAAAATCAAATGTCAAAGAAAACACCGGAATGCAATATGCACAGTGTGGGCAAACACTTGTTTTGTGAACTTTCGTTCAGATAATACACGTTCCTATATACGGGCCACAGTGTAAAATACTTCTCTTGCAATCACAATAAAAAATGCAAATCACTCAAGGGCAGTGATTTTCAACCTTTTTCATCTCATGGCACACAAGCTAACTACTACAATTCTGCAGCACACCAAAAATACATTTGTTGCCAATCTGACAAAAAAAATAGGTATAATTTTGATTCATTCATACCGGATGGCTATTGTGCTCGCTGCTGTCATTTTTTTACTTGACAGTCTAATGGAAAACACATAGTGCTGCTGCCTAGATCGCGAGGTACGGCATGTTTTAAAAGTCCTCGTGACTCACCAGTGTGCCTGCTGCAGCCCACAGGTTGAACATTGCTGATATAGGGTGGCAGGTTCTATAAGATACAGTGATGAGTTCAAAGAAAGGATGACCAGCTTTTCGTGGCTGGAACGAAGGGGCTGGCATAAGCAGGAAAGGCCTCCCTGAGGAAAAGGCGCTGTCCTGTCATAATGACATTGGCCAACGCTCACCTACGCGGCGCTCGTCGTGTGCCAGGTGCCGAGCAGGTTCTGAGCACCTTACATTACTCCTCAAGCCTCACAGCTCATCGGGCACAGCTGTCGTGTTCCCCATGGTCCTTGAGACTGAGTCCAGAAGGAGTAGTAACTCGCACAGAATCACGAAACCGGTCAGCAGCCGAGTCACACGAGCTTTCGGCTGTTCTGCTGTATGAGCACTGTACGTTTCCCTGGTGGAAGCTTGCTTTCTAACTTGGGGGGTTCATTTCAGTCATTTATATGGAGCGAATCAACACGTTTTCCTCTGATATTATCTTAGAGTGAGAAAGAGAGAGAGAGGTGCAATTTAGGGATACAGAGAAAGCATTTAGAACCAGAAAGGATGTTAGCCATCATCGAATACCATTCTCATTTCTAGTAACTTCCTACTGCTTTCATGCAGGGAATTGTTTGATATTTCCCAAATTAATTGTGCAGTGGCATTAGAAGAAAGAATATTGACTTGATCATTCCCAAAGCTACCTGACATTGATGTTTATTAAGCCTGAATGAATATTTAAAAACACCTAACACACTGAGTGAGGCAAAGAGGCAATGTGACAAATTAAATACAGCATGATATTACGAGTCAGGAGACTGGAACTCGGGACTTCACATCTCAGACGATCAGTCTCCCATCGGCAGACCGAGAGGAGCGCATGGCAGGGATGACAGATAGGTGCATGTGGTGCCACACCCTGCTTTCTAACCCATGACCGGCATTACTAATCGCCCATGGCATTCTCTTCTTCTGAAGCTGACAGCAGCTCCGGATCCTTCCCAACACAGTGCCCGAAGCGGTGAGCACAGTTAGTCACAGTTGGCACCCAAGCTGATATCTGGTTGTCACCTTTGGATACGACAATCTATTGTATAAAGACTTCCAGTTTGGGGTTTGTTTGTTTGTTTTTTACCCTAGGCAAGGTTGTTTAAGATTTTGTTTATTTATATGATTACTTTTTAGAGAGAGGGGAAAGGAGGGAGAAAAAGAAGGAGAGACACATGTGTGAGGGAAACATAGATTGGTGGCCTCTCTTACACCCCCAGCTGGAGTCCTGGCCTGCAACCCAGGCGAGTGCCTGACCAGGAATGGAACCAGTGACCTTTCAGTCCACAGGCCAGTGCTCAGTCCAATGAGCCACACCAGCCAGGGCGTGTGTGTGTGTGTGTGTGTGTGTGTGTGTGTTAATGAAGAAGTGGGAAAGAAACTGATTTGAGAGAGAAACATTGATCATTGCCTCTCGTACATGCCGCAACCTGGAACGGAACCAACCTGCAATTCAGGCATGTGCAAACAAACAAACAAAAAAAAAATCTAGTGTATTTTGACCAGGAATCAAATCGGCAACCTCTAGCTTCGTGAGATATTGCCCACCCAACTGAGCCACACTGGTCATGGCAAGACTTCCAGTTCTAAATCCCAGAAATACACCATCAGAAGTTTGAAACTTCCCGATTCCATAGGTAGTTCCATCTTTCCAGTCTCTCTTTTCTCTAGGCATTAAGTATGTATCGCATGGGATCCTTGGGCACTGATTTCTTCACACACTACTGTGAATCTCCCTAACTCCCAGTCTTGGCCTCCACGTAGCCTTGTGCTCTTTGTGTAATGAATGCTTTCCCGGTGAGGTGTCCTTTTTCTTTGCACATTCACACAGGCTCTTGGGTGTGGAATCTAACTTCCTGACTATCAGAACATCTTTCCCAACCTTGTGTGTTGTTGAATGCAGACAGTTTATAAGGAGAGGAAGTCCATACCTGCTCCCTCACCACTCCCAGCACTTGTCTGAACTTATTCCTTACTGCCCTACCTCGGTTTCATAATTGTTTGATCTCCCTCCTCCCCGATGATTAATAAGCCAAATAAATGCTTAAAACATTCATCTTCAGTTCTAAAATATATACTTGCTCTGAGTTTCTGCATTGTATATTTTGGCATATATTTTATAGTACAAATAATTTGTAATCGTATGTATTTATTTTATTACCATTGTATAATCATACAGTTATGTATTATGTAATTATTTATAAATATGCAAAAATAGTGTTGTATTCGAGTCTTTAGATGCCTTCAGCTTCTATTTTCAAGACTTGCACCCAAAGGAGTGTCAGCTCACCACATCCTTGTTTGTTGTCCTCACTCTCAAGTCAGTAGGAAGGAATGCCCTGCTTGTAGGTGGGAACCAATTTGATCCCTCGGTGTAACATCTCAATGGGATCGTTTTACGTCTTATTTTACCACTTAATGCAACCAGGGCATTTAAAGGGAAAGAGTTAGACGTGAATTCCTTTGAGACAATATTTTCTTCTTTCACCTGGCAGTTGAAATCCAGGGTATAGAATTATAATTTCCAACTTTCATAAGTGCAGTTTTAAAATAACTTTGTTGAAAAGAAATAAAAAAAGGATGGTAATCTTAACTTACTAGTCACTTGTCTTAATTTACTGGCAATAATTTGTGAAGAGAATAAAAACAGCACATGGCCCTGGCTGGATTGCTCAGCTGGCTAGAGTGTCAACCTGATATGCCAAGGCTGCGGGTTCGATCCCTGGTCAGGGCACATACAAGAATCAACCAATGAATGCATAAATAAGTGAGACAACAAATCGATGTTTCTCTTTCTCTGCCTTCCCCTCTCTCTAAAATCAATATTTTTTTTAAAAAAACAGCAGCACGTAATACCAAATGATTAAACAACATAGGGTATGTTGCAATCCCACCTGTGGTAGTGAGTTTATCTTCCTGGAAAAGAGAGTGAATGACCACAGGCCTCCCTCATGGCACAGCCGTCATATCCCTGCTGAGCTGGTCTAGATAACATCCTGTTCTGCACAGTGAACGAACACAGCAGCCCCAGGCGTTGCCGGACTGGGCCTGGTGCTTTCTCTTTGGATTGTTGTGACACAGCCACCTGTCTGATAGAGCTAAGGAAATAAGAGATGAGCTGGGAATGCAAACAATGACATAAAACTTAGTCCAAGTATTATCCCCATAATCTGCAGCAACTTTTTGGTAAACTTAGTCTAAATTTTAAAAGTTTATTTAAGAGGTGTTGTTAGCCTTGGTGTTTTGCACTGGTTTCGCACATACTACAAAATGTGACTGTGATATTGTCAGATGATCCATTGAGGCAGCTTGGATGCTCATGACGAAAGATGGACTGGCCATCGGTCAGCGTTGTGCTTTTTTGCAGTTGGTTATTTCAAAATCTGTATTTAAAAATCTATGTTAATCTATAAAAGGAGCCAACATGAGATTCCGTACAGCTGACTTGGAAACGAAACCGCAAGCATGGACCCCTGAGTGACGAGGATGAGTTCGAAGCCCACACAGGCCCACACACGTGCTGGTCCTCTCAGCTGCAGCTTTCCTCTAACACAGAGGAATCCGGGGACTCTGAGTGTCTTCACATCCCTCACCTTCGGTGCGCTCCTCCTTTAAATGGGGATCACAGAAGTACCTGCCTCAGAGAATTGTGAAAGTTAAATAACATACGTAAATTGCTTAGCACCAGGCCTTACAGGACTTGTTACACAGCCTCGTTAGAGGACTTTGACAGACAGTTGCTATTATGGCCACTGCTTCCAACACTCAGGAAGGAAAAGCTTCCCTACATAGGTCTTGTCCCATTGTCCATAAAATAAAGGTCATATTCCTGAGCATGACTTCCAAAGCCAATTTCACCTTGTATGAGCAACTCCACTTCCCGTGACTATTCTTCCTGCGCCCTGAACTACAGCTACCGTGAACTTTCCGGAGCTTTACACCCGTTTTCTCTGCCTCAGCGTCATTTCCTCTAGATCATTGTTTAAGGACTTTTTAAGTACCCCTTCTTTGGGAAGCCATTCCCAACTGTCCTGCCATGTTCCTTGTCCTTCCCTTCTGTGTATCAGTCACCACTCATCACCTTGGATTGCTGTCGTTTACCTGTCTAACACCTTTACTAGGTGTGAAGGTCAGAAATCATTACTTCTTCATCTCCATATTCTTCTGGTTCTTAGCACATAGTTGGTGTCCAACAAGATTGATGAATCGATGCAACAGATATGAGTAGAGGTACTATGGATACTCAAAAATATTTTAGAAGATAAGTAATGACCATTTATGTTTGATTAGTTAGTAAAACTTCATTTAGTTCATCATAGTGAAGACCAATGATATCAGAAGACACTTTATTTACTTCTTGCTCATCTGTAGAACACATTTAATATGATTCTTTGAGAAACTTGATCTTGTCCTTCTGTTCTTTCCTCCTTCAGGTTCTAGTTACAGCCACCCCTTGCCATAACTTTTGACCTACATTTGGAAAAACACTGACCAGGAACAAAAATGATAAAATTTTTCCTCATGGTGAATAAACAAGGGCAGACCCGACTCTCTAAGTACTACGAACATGTGGAGATCAGTAAGCGTACGCTTCTGGAGACAGAAGTCATAAAGAGCTGTCTCTCTCGAACCAACGAACAAGTAAGTGTCTGATTCTCTCTCTTATCTCTACACTCAGCAGGGGCAAATCTGCTACTACTGTGTCTCAAGGAGCATCGTTTTCTTTGAACTTCATTCTTGCAACAGCTATTAGGGAAAATAGCAAGTGAAGTGAAATGAAAACTGAAGCTCAGCTCTCCTTCCGTCTCCTTCCGTCTCCTGAGGAAGATAAAAACAAAGAAAGCCAGGGACAGTCTTGGCTTCATATTTAGGTCAGCATATTTGTCTCAGTGCACGGTAGAAGTGGCAACCCAAATGTATTCCTGCCAGTAGACATAACTTCTTTATTTGTTGTTATGGATTCAGCCCTTGGAACTCTTAGGAGTGCCTGTAGCAGGTGGCTCTCTTTAAGCCAAAAGCTGAAGGTCAGGTGACCAGTGTAGAGGCAAACACTGAAGACCCACTCTGTGCCAGAGGATAGCAGTGTGGTTCTCGTGTGGGGTGCAGTTCTTTCTGCTTCCCATTTCTGTGAATGTACCACCCACAGAATGTGGGAACTAGCGATCTAAAAACGAACTTGATTTCCACCTGTCTTGTTTTATTATGCAGATAGAAAAAATGGATGTTAAAAAATGTAACACTAAATCCATTTATTCTGCCAAAATTGAGGTTAAATTAAATCATTAAAAGAATAATAAATAGGAATTTTTAAAGCTGAGTTTATTTTTACAAAGAACTTTAATTGAAGAATTACCTAATCTGGGACCTAAACTTTGAATCCATTGGAAATCACTGAACAAACTGAGGCAAAATCAGAAAGCTTGTTGAAAACACCCGCTCATTTTGCCAATTCTCCATTTCACTGCCCACATAGAAAGGCTGCCTGTGGGAACCACTAAGTCGTAACATATTAAGCTACATCAGTGCTTCAGAAGTTAACACGTTGGAACTGTGTTTCCCTTGGCTTCTGAATTGATTTTCCGGTCGGAACATCTCAAGAGTCTTCTTTGAATTACTACTTTGGCCTGCTGTTGCACAGACTACCCCGTGTAGTTGTCAGAGGAAACAGAAACCATTAAAGGGCTGTGTAAACAGCCACAACTTGAAGATAAACATGCTCCAGAAGATTCACGTTTGAATCGTCCTGTAATTTCAGCTCCATGATTTCAAACACCTTTTTCCGTGATAGGTTATCCTTTGAAATATGTGCTTTGGAATGAATATACTGTTAGATATTTTTGAAGCATTCTAAATTATTTTAGACTTTAATAGAAACCCACTGGGCTTTTGGCATAATCAGGTACCAGAGTAGCCGAATCTCAGCTTAGTTTTTATTTTATCTGCAAAGGTGCTTTAATATATTTTTTTTAACGTCAGAAACTCCTGAGAGGCTTTGAAAAATGTTCCTCAGTTTGTTCAAATAGGTTGTGGTTCTTTGGAAGATCCAACTGACTAGAAATCACACTGGCTCTGCAGTGAGCCAGAAGCTGCAGAATGGTCTGGTACTTATTACATTTATCCTAATTTTAAATAAACGCCTCATAGCTCTCCATTTTATAGTTTGTCAGGTGGCTGTCCCATGGAAGAAATTCCATGATCAAAACTGGCAGCTTCATTCCCAGGTGCATCCGGGCACCCGAGAGCAACATGTCCAGTGCACAGGGCCGTGCAGCTGGTGCGCGAGCACGTTTGGCCAGGCACACCCAAAGGGCCAAAGGAAGGGCGGGCTCCGCCTTCGGTCTGCTCTCCAGTTCCTGTCCCCCCAGTGCCTTCCCATCACTCTTTGTACAGTGACTGTAGGAGGCAGATAAATGGGAAGGGAGCTGTTTTATCCACAAGTCAGTGGTGGTAAGCTAGTTGTTAATTCATAGGAAGCACTGTTTACAATGAGAGATTTTGTCTAGCACTGCCACACAAAAGCCATCTTTAAATAATTTATAAAAGAGTCTACATTGATTCTTTCTATGTGCCTAGGAAAAAGAAATTGAGTTTTGTTTTGTGTGTGTGTGTGCGCGTGTGCGTGCTACATATATTTGGCTCTTCAGTGACTGTTAAATAGTACGAAACTAAGTCCCTAACTGCTTCCAAAAGAGCCTAGGGGAGGTGCAAAGAAGAAAATCTTGTCGTTTTGATTTATTTTCGTGTTGGAGAATGTTTAAATCGTTGATTATTTAGTAGCTCTGCCTGCTGAGTTCCACACAGAACCAAGCAAAGGAAAGAGAAGCAGCGTAGGTGGGAACCTGGGTGAAAGCGCAGACTTTTCACCTCCCACCAGGAGTGCTTCCGAGTAGAGTGCTGAGCGCTGTGAGGAGGCGCAGCCAGCGAAGACGGGTGACATTGTGATGCCGGGGGTTTCTAGGAATGTCTTGACAGATGCTCAAATAAGAACCTAAAAATTCAGCATGCCAGTTTGAAGAAATCCCTGTCAACCATAGCAATTAATATCTAATTGTGCTTTGTCCAGTGCTCTTTCATTGAATATAAGGATTTTAAGCTGATATATCGGCAGTATGCTGCTCTCTTCATTGTGGTTGGAGTTAATGACACTGAGGTAAGAAAATAGAGGAGCCTGTGGAAGATGCAAAAAAAGTAGGCATGACAGTCTGATTTTTATTTCTCCTTACATTGACATTACTTCCCTGCTTGCCTCCTTAGGACTTATGTTGTTTCTTTTTTCAATTTTTAAAAAATTTTCATTTTAGGGAGGTGGTCTAGGATCGGGGTAAAAGGCAGAACACTGTACTTGAACAACAATTAAAATAAAAAAAATAATTTAGCCCTGGCTGGTGTAGCTCAGTGTATTGAGCGAGGGCCTGTGAACCAAACAACAGTGGTTCGATTCCCAGTCAGGGCACATGCCTGGGTTGCAGGCCAGTTCCCAGCAGGGGTTGCATGAGAGGCAACCATACATTGATATTTCTCTCCCTCTCTCTTTCCCTTCCCCTCTAAAGATAAATAAATAAAATCTTTAAAAAATAATTTTAAAAAGACAAAAAATTAAAATAATAAATAAAAAATAATAATTTTAAAAATTTTCATTTTATACGATCTGAGAGACAGAAACATTGATTTGTTGCTCCATCCATCTGTGCATTCATTGGTTGATTTTTGTGTGCACCCTAAGCAGGGATTGAACCCACAACTTTGGCATATCGGGACGATGCTCTAACCAACTGAGCTACCTGGCCAGGGCTGAAGGACTTTGGTTTCTGTCAAGGCTACAGAAAGCCGCGTGGAAGAGAAATACCTAGGATTTTTATTGGATTAGATAAGCGGCTTGTGGAGAAGTAAAAACCACAGAAAGCCTTCCTCGGCCCCGCGTAGTACCGGTGCCCTGCCATTGTCATGTGTGGCACGTGGGGCAGCTTCTCCAGTGCAGTGGCCAGTCAGTCACCTATGGAATGAAGCACAGGCTGACATGTCAGAAGCAGGGAAAACTGTATATGATTGTGTTGTGATCATATCGCCTCAGATTTTAGTTTGCCTTTTCAGAAATGTCAGCCCCAGATCAACAGCGCCTATGGCCATGGAATCTCTGAAAGGGTGTTTAAGATCTAAGATACTTCGAAGTCTCAGCTTTTCATCAGCAAAGCAGACTTTGAGGTGGTTTCCCCATCTTCATGGATGGAAAAGCGATGGCGTGCAGAACCTGAGAAGTTGTGCTTCAGCCAGTTGTCGATGAAGTCAGGGAGTAGAGCTCCGAGTTCCGAACACTGGACTCAGCCCTATCTCAGTCCAGTTAGATTCATCATGCACACTGAAAACATTTTAGAGGTTAAGGTTTTCTCCTCTCAATAAACTGACGTTAAACAAGTGAGTCATAAAACTGTTCTGAAGACTTGTCTGTGGGAGGCTACTCTGCCCCCATCATTGTCTGCATATCAGGCCACGTGCTCTAGAAGCTGGTTGCTGACTGGGCAGCTCATGTCTGATTTACACACGGGCCATTCTAACACTGACCGCGTCCTTCCCTTTTTATTTCAGAATGAGATGGCGATTTATGAATTTATCCATAACTTCGTGGAAGTTTTAGATGAGTACTTCAGTCGAGTGGTAAGTCTCATGACTAAAAAAATGGCTTTGTCCTGAGGCCAGTCTCCCAGAAATGGGTCTCTATTGAGAACATGTGTTCATACAGAGCTTTAATATGTAAAAGTTAAAATTCAAATGATGGCAGATTTTCTTTACCTTTGCTTCTGGCTCATGCAAAGTGTTAGAAAACTATGCATGCCTCAATTCTTTGTAAAGAACCATTTCTACAAGACTAAGAGCCTCTTAGGTCTTTCTCTCAGTTAAGAGATTTTGCTATCTAATTTGCTCTCTGTTCTTTCTTCTGCTTCCCCTTGTAAACTGCTAGGACTCTTTTTAATTTAAATCATTTCCACCCAAACCCTTGCTTTCAAGGTCAAAACCAACTCCTTTTGCTCCTCTTAAGGAATGCATGAGTTCCTTTCCAATAGTCCTTTAAAAAAAAATAAAAGGCAACTGTATTGAAATATAACTTGCATACCATACCATTCACCCACTTAAGTATTGAGTTTTTAGGATCCAGAGTGGCGCGCCTGTCACCGCAATCAGTTTTAGAATATTTCATGACCCCAAAAGTAAATACCGCAGCCGTCGGCCTTTCCCTCCCAGTTATCCATCACCACCTGCTGCGGGCCCTAGGCGCCAATCTGCTTTCTTTCTCTATAAGTCTGCCTGTTCTAGGCATTTCGTATAAATAAAATTGTGCAATGGGCGGTCTTTTGTGATTGGCTGTTTTTGCTTAGCATAATGTTTTCAAGATTCATCAGTGTTGTAGCATATATGAGTAATTATTTCCTTTATATTGCCAAATAGTATTTCACCGTATAGTATACCACATTTTGTTTAGCCATTCATCAATTGGTGGGCATTTGGGCTATTTATACTTTTTGGGTATTAAGGAATAATGCTGCTATGAACATTTGTGAGCACATTTTTTTTTGTAGAATCATGTTTTTAGTTCTCTTGGGTATATATTGTACCTAGGAAAGGGATTGCTGGACGACATGGAACTCCATGTTTAACATTTTGAACTGGTACAGCCACCATGAAGGTTCTTCAGAAAGTTAAAAATAGAACTACCATATGACCCAGCAATCCCACTTCTGAGTATTTATCTGAAGAAATCCAAAACACCAATTCGAAAAGATATGTGCATGCCTGTGTTCATTGCAGCATTTTTACAGTAGTGAAGATATGGAAGCAACCTAAGTGTCCATCAATAGATGATTGGATAAAGAAGATTGGTACATATATACAATGAAATATTACTTAGCCATAAAAAAGAATGAATTTTTACCATTTGCAACTATATATAGATCTAGAGGGTATTATGCTAAGTGAAATAAGTTAAACAGAGAAAGACAAATACCATATGATTTCACTTATATGTGGAATGTAAAAAACAAAATAAATGAACAAACAAAACAGAAACAGTTTCACAGATACAAAGAACAAACTGATGGTTGCCAGTTGGGATGGAGGTTAGGGAGCTGGGTGAAAAGGGGGAAGGGGTTAAGAAATGCAAATTGGTAGTTACAAAATAGCCGCGGGGACATAAAGTACAGCACGGGGGAGCAGTCGCTAATATTGTAGTGACTATGTGTGGTGCCAGGAGGGCACTGGACTTACCAGGGTGATCACTCTGTAAGTTACAGAAACGTCTAACCACTATGCTGTACACCTGAAACTAGTATAATATTTAATGATGACTGTGAAATTTTTTTTTAAATTTTTTAAACCATTTTGATGAACTGTCAAACTTTTCCAAAGTGGCTACATGATTTAAATTTCCATCAACAGTGTATGAAAGTTCTCATTTCTCCACATCCTCACCAAAACATATTATCTATCTTTTTTTATTATAGCCTTCCTAGTGGGGCAAGTGGTATAGAGGCTAATCAACTGAGATTTTGATTTGTGTTTCACTAATGGATAAAATGTTGAGAATCTTTTTATGTGTTTAATGGCCATCTGTATATCTTCTTCGAAGAAATGTCTGTTCAAATCCTTTGTCTATTTTTCAACTACATTGTCTTTTTATTGTTGGGTTGTAAGACCCAACAATATTCTGTATTCAGAATCTTTCTATATTCAGAATACAAGTCTTCTATCAGATATGATTTGGAAATATTTTCTCCCATTTAGTGGTTTTCTTTTCATTTTCTTGATGGTGCCCTTTGAAGTACAATAACTTTTTATTTTGATGAAATTCAGTTAATTAATTTTGTTGTTGTTGTTGTTTATGTTCTTGTTGTCATGTCTAAAAAGGCCATAAGGTTCACTCCTGTCTTCTTCAAGTTTTATAGTTTTAGCTCCTAGTTGGGTCTTTGATCCATTATGAGTAACTTTTGTATATGGTGTGAAGTAGGGTCCAGCTTGATTCTTTTGCATGTAGATATCCGATTGTCCCAACACCATTTGTTGAAAAGACTGTTCTTTTCCCCCACTGAATTATCGTGGCACCTTTGTCAAAAATCAACTGGCCATAAATGTAAGAGTTTATTTCTGGACTTTCAGTTCTGTTCCAGTGATCTGTGTGTTTATCCTTCTGCCAGGACCACACTCTCTTGCTGACTTTAGCTTTGTAGTTAGTTTGAAATCAGTAGTCTTTATAAAAAGAATCAGTGAAGCAGTTTTACTCTACTACCATAGGTCTTCCTCTGCCTTGGTTAGACATTCTTGAGAAGTAATAGTGGCACAAGCCGACTTAAAAATTGTTTGGTTTATTTCATTTTGCTTTTAAATAAAATGATCAGGAAGGCCTTGTTTCCAACCTGCTGCTTCCTGAGACAGTGAGTGGAATCCATAGTTAGTAACACTGAGTGCACTAAAGCCTGCTAAGGGCAAAACCCATGTGAAGAAGTTGTATCTTTCTTGCCCTGACTGGTGTGGCTTGGTTGGGTGTCATCCCATAAAGCAAAAGGTCGCCTGTTCGATTCCTAGTCAGGGCACCTGTCTGAGTTGCAGGTTCAGTCCCTGGTTGGGGCGTGTACGAGAGGCAACCAACTGATGTTTCTCTCTCACATCAATGTTTCTGTCCCTCTCTTTCTCCCTCCCTTCCCCTTTCTGTAAAAATAAATAAAATCTTTTGAAAAAAGAAGTTTTACCATCAGTGTCACTCTAAATGCCAGAAGTAACATTTGGCAAACTCCTTCATGGAACAATCAATTAGCCCGTCTGCTTCGCCTCAGTGCAGAGGATCTGTGTGTGGTCCCTTGACAAGCAGCAGAAGCATCAGCTAGGAACTGGTGAGAAATAAAAATTCTGGACCCAGCCCAGTCTTTTGACTCAGAGACGCTGGGCTGAGGCGCAGCAGTCTGGTTTAGTCAGCTCTGCAGGTGATTCTGATCCATGCTTGTCCGAGAACCACTTGCTGTCAGCTGCTTCCTACTTCTGATGTTGCAGCTGGGAAGCTGCCTGGTGGCCTCTGCACCACGATAGTGCCTCCAACTGGAGGGGACTGGGGCCCTCCAAACCTGGACGTGGGCCATTCCAGAGCCTGGCTTTGAGGGGACAGAGAGCACTGAAGTTGGCTTTAACACCCATCTCTGTATCGATTGCTTGGACAGAGCACCACAGACCAGCAGCATCCAAGAGAACTTTTCAGAAGTTCTAGAAATGCTCTGTACCCATGCTGTCCAGTGCAGTGGGCACGAGCCACATGCGCCTCCTGAACACTTAAAAGGTGACCAGTGTAAACAAGGAACTTCACTTTTATTTAATTTCAGCTAATTTAAATTAAATTAGATAACCATCACCAACCACATGAGGCTGGTGGTTACCATATCGGGCAGCATAACTGCTCCTGCCCACCTCCAGACATTCCCCCGCTCAGCACAGACTGGTTGCGAGTCAGGGTCTGTGACTCAGAGCCGGCCGTGATTAACCCACTTTAAGGGAACACCTATCAAGAAGAATGTAGTTTCCCAAATTGGGAGAATAAAGACTGGCCACAGCACTATCATTGCTAAGGTTTTTAAAATTATTATTATCATATTCAGTAACCGAGCATAAATAGCATGTTGTTGAATTCCAGCTGTAATTCTAGGGAGAGTCAGTGACCACATAAACCACAGAAGTAAAGCTTAGAATTTAATTTAAACCTGGTGATTATATAGGACTTGGAGGACCCAGTTCAGGATGACACAAGATACAAACAGAAGAGAAAGAGGAGGGAAAAGAGTACTATGGGAAAGAAAATAGAAACTGCCCCACTCATGGAGAATGCCTTGTCATCTAAAATTTATTTTTAGGTTTCTGAGTTTTAAACCTTCTTTCTGGGGCTATTTTTAATCTTAGAGTTTCCAGACCTTACATTTGGAGATCTGTCTCATGCTGCAGTCTGGGCTGCAGGAAGCGTCTCAGCATCACGTGTCAAAACCCAAAGCCAACCCTGGTAGCGTTAAAGGAGGCAGCTTCGCCAGGGCTGAGGGCTGTTGCTGCGACAGGCCTTAAGTCCCTTCCAAGATGAATTTAACTGTTTACTTTTTGCTCTCCCTCTGTGACTTTTAAATAAAAGTTTTCATGACATGAATGTCTGTGTTCATGGGGGAAAATTAAAGATACATCTAGGCGAATGGAAAGGGTAGATCAGTGAGCCTGTCACTCCCTGGTGCACACTGTTAGGTGCTTCCTCTCAAGCTTTATGTGGGTCTCTGTCTGACTGCCTGCATCGACCTCCGTGTGTGCAGACATGCACAGGGTAACACTGTATTTACCACTTTATAACTTGCTTTATTTTTTAGCAGCATGTCATTACTTATACATCGACATCATCATTTGTGTATCTGCTATAATTTTTTAACTAGTCCCCCTTGTTTTCAATGATTTGCTACTGTAAACATCACCCTGAATATCCTGTCACACATTGTTGTGCTGTTATCTAATTATTACCTTAAGATAAACTTCTAGGAGTAAAATCGATGGATTGAAAGGGTATACACATTATTAAGGTTTTTTGTTGTTTTTTTAAAGATTTTATTTTTACATTTTTTTAGAAAGAGGGGAAGGGAGGTAGAAAGAGAGCAAGAGAAACATCAATGTGTGGTTGCCTCTTGCGCACTCCCAACTGGGAACTGGCCTGCAACCCACGCATGTGCCCTGACTGGGAATCAAACCGGTGACCCTTTGCTTCACAGCCCGTGCTCAATCCACTGAGCCGCACCAGCGAGGGCTATCATTATTAAGGTTTTTGGTAATCCTATCAAAACAAATTACCTATCATCTGTAAAGGTTGAGTTAGTTTATCCCCTCTGTGTTCTAAAGGTAATTGTTCTGGCTTATAAAATTCCTCCAAACAGCAGCATATGTTTTTAAAGTCACAACCCCACACTCAGGGCTTTCCACTCTCACACGTCTGCGCACAGAGTAGCCTCTTCCACCTGTTTCCAGGTGTGTGGACAGAGCAGCCCCTAACTCTGCTAAGTGCCTGGTGTCCCAGGGTCTCATTCTCATCCTCGCACCCTTTTCTCTCTTCCAGAGTGAATTGGATGTATCCTTTTTCAGTGCCGTGAGCCAGGTTTCCCACAGCACTTGGCAAAACTCAAGCTAGCCTTTATCAGGTAAGTGCCATAAGTGCCAGGAGGCAGGAACACAATTTAGCAGAATCTGGACTCCAGAACGCTGATCATCAACAACTCAAACCTGACAGCTGAAGAGGCAGGGGCTTTGCGGAAACACCCCACCTTTCTTTACAAAGACTATTCTTAAGATTTTTGTGTTTTTCAGACAGGGCAATTCTATGGTAGTAATGAATAATAACCGTTATATGTTAATGTAACTTCTTTTAAGTATATGAAATAGATCTTTTTCGAATTTAATAATGCAGGCAGGAAGTCTTGGTCCTCATGGAGAGGATGGGTTGTCCTGGCTCCAGGCCTGAGTCTCCAGGAATTCTCCGCATGGTCAGAGTAAGGCCGTGAGGAATATAAGCTAGAGGGTTAAAGACATCGCCTGGCTTCTATTCATCTCCCTTTGAAGCAGGAATGCTCTCCTTTTCTTCTCTGCCCCCTTTTAAATCAAAGTATCCAAGAGTCCCACAACAAGCACTACTTGCTTAGAACACTGTGAGCAGGTTTGGGCAGGAGCCCACTGGGTTTTGTGTGAGTGGTCTGGAGGTAAGTTGACTTTTAAGTTAATTTTTCCTTCAAAAATTTGCTTACCACTTGAAAGCAATAAATTAAAGAGTGCTTTGAGAAAACAGCAGGCTTGAATCTAAAATAGTAACCTTAGCTATACCAAACATATATTAACCGTAACATGTATGTATATGCATCCATACATACATTTAGACACCTATGCTCAGAGTCAGTATAGTCTGGAAAAATGGCCATTTGCCTTTTACTACTGATAGAAAATGTCATCATGTTGATAGAGTTCATTTGTAAGTGATATTTGGAAGCCTTTTAAAATGAACGGGGAAAATCTGGGTGCCCTCTAGTGGTGAGTGACCCGAGTCTGTGATCCCTTTGACCTAGCAGATCCAAGCCCAGGCTGTATGTCATAAGCATGTAACATTCCATTTTAACCAAGCCCTTTAAAGCATTCCAAAATAAACCTCTTCCTCCTTGTACAGGAGAACAAGAAATGCCTCTTGACTTAAAAAGTCAACAGGAAGGTAGTGAAAGCTGGTAGACACTCCCCTGGGAATGTAGAGCCCAAATTTTGCTTCTAGCACTGCCACCTACCAGCTGAGTGCGTTGGGCAAGACACACAACCGCTCACGGCAGATTTAGATTCGAAGAGCGTTAAAATCCGCCCAGCCTTAATATTTGATGTTGCCACAACTCTAGGTAACTGAGCTGAGTTACCTTACACCTGGAACAGGAGGGGAGCGTCTCACAAGCTGAGACATTCAGAGAATTGAAGTGAATCTGATGTGGCAGGGTGTGGAGCGCAGTTGGACTAACTGTGGTGATGCGTCTTATGTGTTGACTAGATGTTTATTAGAAACAGGGATGGGTTTGTCTTTGCACCTCCGGTGTATAGCACAGGTCCATGGACTGATCTCCAGCAGCCTTGTTTCAATTCAATTTCCACACTGAGGCACACGATTTATACCTTTCCCCTCACTTTACTTACTGTCATTTTGCCTCCTCTTGCTCTGACCAGTTTATTTAATTACGTAAGCATATGCATCTGACAGATCAGGGGTTTGGCATCACTTAGAGAAGGGAACTAAATCTCTCTACATACAGCTTCACGGAAATCTCCGAGGTTCTGAAAGTGGGGCAGGTGACAGGCCAGGCAGGGCCCGGGGCACCCCTCTTCTGCTAACATTCTTAAAGTGTTTGCATCTTCAGCGTCTGAAAAAAAAATCAAATTAAAAACCCACGACTCTAGTCTGCCCAAGACATAGTCGTAGGTTCTTTTTTACCTGTCATGTGTGTGGGGAGTGCCTCTACATGCCACTTTCATGACAGTAAGACCAGGGAGCCTGTTAGAGGTGCAGCTGGTTTCCTGCTCCCTCCGTGTAAGGCCCCGAATGACCTGTGCCACCACCCTAGCAGCATGGAACCAGGAACCTGCCGGAACATGCAGTGTTGCTCAGGTCTGTTGCACCCGGAAAACTTCCTTAGTCCTTGAAGGGTTGAAAACAGACAACTGATATCACAACCTGAAGTTGGTCCTCCCAATACTCCAAGCATGTAATCTTGTGTATGCTCAGGCTGACAGCCTCCCCTGTCAGCCCACATGGGACAGACACAGTTTAAGGGTCAGTTTTGGTGCAGCAGCAGGAGGGCGGAAGTTAGTCTTTATTTGTGGAAGCTTCCCCACCTTGGAGCCAGAGTCTGCATGGGTAGAGTTTGAAAAATAACATGCACCATTTACATTTCTCCTTAGTATGAGCTTGTTCTACTTCACAGAGCAAGATGGGGATGGGATTTTGTAAAGAGACAACATGAGCACAAAAAACAGGGCAGAAGTTCTGACTTACTGAAATTCCGACTTGTTGAGTTCTGACTTCTGCTAAGTGCAGACTGTTGCAGTTGTGCTGGTGGGGCAGACTGCATCCTTGGGAGCAAGCCCGTCAGTGACCTGAATCATCCACATGCCATGAATAAATCCCTGCACCCTCTTCACATTCCACTCCGCCCACTGGGCTGAAATGCCGTCTGCAGCTTCCTGAGGCCCTGCTTCTGGAGGGAGAGGATGCCCTATGACATACTTTGGTAGCCTTCTTTAAGACCTCAGATTCCGTGAGTTAAAATGGGTTTTAGTTTAATAAAAACCATTAAACCGTTTAGTTTAATAAAAATAAATAGTTTTTTTAAAAGATGGTTTTTAGGAACCAACTGATAAGCTTCCCGAAATATGCTCCGCCCTGAAGCCTTAGGTTTGCCGGGTTCTTCCGACAATTTATCATTCAGAGGAGCTGTCTGTGCCCCCTTCTGCTGACTCTTGGGGCGGCACCCTGAGGGGTGCCTTGTGGCAGTCGTTTGACCTCTCCATGTACACACACCTAGTGTATACGTGAAGGTGCAGAAAACCATAACGGCCTTTTTGGTATTTGGTGCCTTTAAAGAGGCTTAAAGACCTGGCTTATTTCAGTTAGAATGGAATGCAGCAGTGCTGCCTTTAACCTGAACAACTAGGATCCTTTGCCGGGGGCCCTGCTCTAGCCTGCCTTCAGCCGCTTCCTGCTCCATGGGGTGAGGGCCCAGAGCCTGCAGGACCCCCACCCACTTGTTGACCATCCTCCAGCTACCTGGGCCCCCAGAACTTACTGGGTGCCCAGACATCCCAGAACCTGCTGCCAGGGCCTCTGCAGGTCTCTCCACCATCCCCACCCAGGACTGGGGGCAGGGATAACACTGGCTGGGGTCGTAACTGTGGTAACTCACACCCGCAAGAAGAGAAAAAAGGACACAGGCTGGATTCCCTATTTATATTCTTGTGGCCCCTCTCCCACAAATATAGGGTATGCCTAGAATCCAGAATGTTTTAATTCAAAAATATTTAAAGAAAAACCTTTAGAACATTCATGTTTTTATTTTACAAGTCCTTAAAGCCAAAAAGCTGAGCAATCAATTCTGGAACCTTCGGGTTTCTGTGGGTAATGTGAAAGTACCCTGATTCACGCCCTCTTTATTGCAGTTTAGGTGAGGAGTAGGAAGGGTCTCTGCCCTGCTCACCCTCGGTGTGAGTCAGGCAGTTACACCTCCCACGCGGTCCCTGGAGGGGAAGTGCACCAGGTGGCAGAAATCAGCACCACCGGGCGTGGCAGTCTGGCCCTGATCACTGGCCACTGGGGGGAGGTGGGGGCTGAGGGGTGGCTCTCATTCCTACATTATCCTTCGTTATTGTTCTGAAATCCTAAACACCTTCAGAGGTTCAGAAACCAGAATTGTCTTCTGCAAGCAGGAAGTCATTCCAGCCTAACTTAGTGAGAAATCACAGTAGTTGTCCAACCAGCGGAAATAACTGGCAAGAAAAACAAAGACATTCCCCTCCTAACTCCCGGGAAGCCATTCTACACTGAAGTAGCAGCTTCTAAACGAACTGAAATTTACTCAGTGTTGTCTCAGAAAGCTACAATAATTAAGTCATTACAAAAGGATTTCTTTTGAGGTATGATGGAGCCTGCATCAGGAATGGCTTGATAATATCAGAAGGGAGTGAACTAGCTCTCCTCTCCCTGAAGGTTACCCTTGGAGTCAGAGGATTTGAGTACTTTGGAGTCGGAAAAAAAACTACAGAATTATCAGGTTAAGACCTCACTTTTAGATGAAGAGGCCGAGGTGCTGAGTTTCCATGACATGTGTCCCTGTCATTAGAGCTACTTTGAGGCATAGCTGATATTCTGGATTTCCAGGGCCCTTGACTCTAGGGCTATAAATTAGATATGATTAAATTTGATGCATTTTTTAAAAAAATTTATAATCATCTGGAGTACACTGTGGCAATTTAGTTGCTAACAAAACATTTTAAAGCCTGTCACCATGCTGTCTTGGTGTTGTCAAAGCTGTTTCCCGAATTTGGGAAGAAGTTTTAGAGAAACACTAGTGTTTGGTTGGAGGAGTCAGAAATGAATAAAATCTTGAGGAGAGTTAGCTGGATGTCTGGGTAAGAGCATGCTCTCCAGAAGTGGGGTTCACATTCAGAGATTGCTAAACGTGTCTTTTTCCTTTTGAAAATATGTGAATTGCAAGCAGGACTGGAAGCAGGGAGAGCGGTCCCTGGGCTGCAGGGACTGTGCGCAGCTGGTCCAGGGCAGGGCAGGAGACAAGGGTCAGGTCCCTCCCCGGCAGGAGAGTGCTGCTCAGTGCCCTCATGAGCGGCGAGTGATGAGAATTACGAACAGTTCCCCGGGAGAGTCAGCCGTGCACCTGGAAAAGGGATGTGAGTGTTCCAGATTAAACAGTTTTGCCTCCAGGCTTGCTTGGCTCTCACTAGCCCCAGCCATCTATTTCCCTTCAGCGTGTCCTGAGAGCTGTAGGTGCCGTGTCCGTCTGCTGCTGTTCCTCCCCAGGCTCCCCGGCCTTACCCCCACGCTTTCTGCCCCATGCTGCTGGGTTGGGTTTTGCTCAGGAATAGTGGCAGCCAGTCACGAGAGACAACAGTTAGGAATAACACAGGAGAAATCACAGACGTATTCAACCCAGTGCCAACTTCCATGTTTGGATCATTTTCCATAAACCTGCACAAACTTAAAAACATTACATCTGGATATGTTGTTCCTCGTGGAGTAGGAGTGCGTCTTTAAGGAAAAACCTACTTAAAAAAATACATTCCTGTTCAGTGGCCTAATTAATGAGAGTCAATACTAAGCCTATAAATGAAGAGAAAATTGTATTATAAGGAATGTATCTTGGACTGTGCAGAATCTGTCCTGACAATAGTCTCCTATACAGAAATAGTGTATGTTGTGTGGAGAATGTGAAGACAGTGGCCTTTCGCAGTTGATCTGATTTTATGGGAAATTGAATCAAAGTATAAATAATGAGAGCAAGTTTTTTTCCTTCCCTCGTGTATTAAAACTTTGCTTAGCTAGGATCTTAAAAAAAAAGAAAGAAAGAAAAGAAATCAAATAAGACAAGAAGATCAAGATCAAAATATAGTTAGAAATTTCCAGTTCTAGGCTGGGCTCTGCCTTGGAATTGTTTGTGAGGTCCCCTTTGAATGTTTGCTGCTCAATTTTCTCTTATTAAAGGATAATTAGGCCACCACGGTGCTGTTAAAATACCATGACGAAAAGTGTTTCGTGATTCAGAGATCAAAATTCCAATATAGAAACCACAAACAGTTCAATCACTTTAATTAAAAAATTGGTTTCAAATGGCAGCATTGTTAGTGGGGCCTCAAGATGTTCAGCTCTAATGTATGGTACAGACATTCAGAAAGGCTTCTAGGAGGAGCCTTTCTGAATGGTTAGGAGCTAGTGGGCTTCTGAATCTTCTCTCCAGGAGGCTATTGCTAGTTCATATCACCTCCAACCTAAGAACCCTGAGGTCAGTCAAGTTCAGTATAGCCTGAAGGTAGGACCTTCTTGAAATAGTTATTCTCTCCTCACCCATTTAATAGGCCAGCAGCCTAGGCCTTTCTCGTGTTGTCTCCTTCCTGACGTCAGGGCTGAAGTGCGTGTGCCTGTTTATTGCCATGGGGCTTGGCATATAGGGTATTTTTGGTCCCTGCTCACCTGGCATAAAGCCCAAATGCCATTACTCTTGGCCTCACCAGTGTGCACAAGTTGCTCATAAACCAAATCAAGATGTGACCAACAGCTGGATTCTTATTTTAAAGGAGTCCCATGATTCCAGGGGGAAATCAGCTTTCAGGCCTTTGCCTCACATTGGATTTGGTCTGTGGTTTCCCTCTATAGTGCCAGAGGGCTGCATGATTATTAGCAGTTTGAGCCAGATACTCAGATAGACAGTCACATGCCCACAGTACAAAATGACCTCACTGAGAAAGCAACTCATGTTTCCAGGATGTTGGGAAATTCAGACTAGCTGAAGGACCTTGTCCTTGCTAGTGTGAGGATGTCAGTGGTCGATGTGATTCAGCAGTAAATTCTTAATCTGAATTTCAAAACAGTTGGACAGCTGCCCAGGGAACATCTGAATTGCTGATCATGTACTTGCCAAAGATGGGACCGTCTTCAGAGTAGCTTGATCCCTGAACCAATTCAATTCACATACATTAAAATTAGCTCTCCATCTGTCTCAAAGAAAATTCTCTTAGATGAGTTGACATTGTCAAAGGCACCAGGTTTTCATTGCCTTTAGTGAATACAACAGGGGGTTCCATGGGCCATTTTACATGCAGCCACCTGGGTTCCCCCACTCGGCCTTGCCGTGTACCTGCCTGTCTCATTCCTGCTTTGTCTTGGCTTCTTCTGAGTTCTGGCTTCTGGGTCTGGGGAACACAAATGACTGAGTCAAGGGCCTAATATTTCAGTCCCAGTTTGGCCATGGACAAAGCAATCATGTGTATAATTGGGAGATATTATTAATAGGTATAACGGAGTAAAGCTTTTTTCTTTCTGGGTCACTTAAGGACAATTCCCATGGGCTCCTGAAAAAGTTTATTCTGCTGGAAGACTATTTGCACAGAACTTAATGGGATATCACCCCAGAGCCTAATAGAATCTTAAAAAGTCATTCACAGGGTTGTCTCATTCTATACTGATGTACTTCACTAACCATATACAATATAGACTTCAATATCTGAAATTACTGTACAAAGATTCACTATTCAATTACGAACTCCCCTGGGTCATTTAATCAGTCATTTGTTGAATGAAGTTTGTCTGTGTGAAACAACCTGTCAGCTGTTTGTTCAATAGACCAGGATAATACTGTCGAAACAGTGATGGAAACTGAGAATTCATAAACATTCAACCATTGTTATCTCATTCCAGTTCCTCTTCTTTCACAAAAGGAAAGTCAGGTACTCAAATGAAGGGTCTCCTAACCAGAGTTCGGTAGGTGTCCTGGGCTGACAGTCTTTTCTTCTCCCGTGCCCTGTACTCACTTTCCATTAAGAACATCGGTAAGCTAAAGTGGCTCCGTAATTCTCAAATGAGTATTTCTTAGAGCTGTCCATTTTACTAGAGGTGCTATCTAGAAACTCAGATTTTTTGTTTGGGAACTGAGTCAGCAGTGCCTTGCGTTCCCATTTGTTCCTCCTTGTGGTCATTTTTTTCTTCAGCCTGTCTGACGTAGATGATAGCTTCATATTCGAGGTTGTAAAAGGCATTTCTGGGTGGTTTCAGGGCTGAATGAGGGTGTATACTCAGTGGCCTCAGGGCCCCCTGAGAACTGGAGGCCGAGCACTCAAGGCCATACTTCAAGGCTGAAGGTCCAGCCCTGGCAACTACTAGTTATGTGACCCTAGACAATGGCTTTGAGCCTGTTTGCTCCTGAGTAGAATTAGGGTAACACGTACACCACAGAACTATAGAGAAGGCTCAAATAACATGTCAGACACACAACACAGTGCATGGAACATAATATGTGTTCAAGAAATCATGGCTATGACTGTTGCTGTTGTCTGGGGAGACAACATAGTTCTCGAGGCCAGGCGATGGCCTCACCGAATGTCACTTGTTAAGTTCTCCAGCTCTTAGTGTGCTGATTCCTTCTCCCTCTGGCTAAAAGGTGTAGCTGTTCCATTCTCTGCCTAAATCTAGTTAGCTTCGCCAAAGTGAAACCAGGTTTCAAGGATTCTGTTAAAAAAAAAAACAAACCTTCATGCTTATACTAATTTACAATGGAACAATTCCAGGCTGAGTCCTAAGTTATTACTTAATGTTAACACTTTTATAACTCTAAAGTTATTTTCCTTAATATGACCCTAGATAATGTTTAATTTGGATAAAGTATACATCATTTTGGATGAGATGGTGTTGAACGGCTGCATTGTAGAAACAAACCGGGCAAGAATCCTTGCCCCTCTGCTAATTCTTGATAAGATGTCAGAAGGCTGAGAAATGGGAGGCGCAGGCCTCAGACACAGGAAATGGGGACGTGAATGCCTCTCAACATCCGCAACCCGAAAGAATCTGGAAGAGCACACGCTGCAAGATGGGCCGCCTTTCAAAAACATTTTAAGTAGGTGTTTTTCAGTTTCTAAATGGAAGACAAAGCTGTATTTTAAAATATGACGTACAAAGAAAAATTTTCTGAGATAAGTTTTATTTTCTAACCATAAGCATTTCCCCCATCTTGTTCAAATTTTGTTAAATAAAAATTTTGGTCTTTATACAAATTAAATTCAGAAATAGCAGCATGAAATGGAAGAAAGTGTGGCAGCTCTTTATCAGCCAATAAAAATTTAAAACTGACTTAAACACATACAGCACTTTGTCTCTGAATGATTGTCCAATTACTGTGCTGTACACCTGAAAGTACTATAATTGAAAAATAAAAGTTTTTTAAAAGTCTTAAAAGGAGGGGGCTGCGTGAGAAAGATGAAGGGATTAAGCAAAGTAAGAGTCATGGACAGACAACAGTTCAGTAATTGCCAGAGGAAGGGGGGTCGGGGAGGTAGGAAGCGCAAAGCAGGGACAAATGGTGATGGAAGACTTGCTTTAGGGGTGGCGAATTACGTCTTTAATAGTGTTAATTGTGCTGTTTTGTTCTGCTGGGCATTCTAGGCACTAATAATTCACACAGTCCTGTTTGTTTTTCTTATGTGGCTTTGGAGGGGGATTTTAAATTTTTGATCTGTTTACATATTTCAAAGTTGACATCTGTAAAGACATGGCATCAAGTCAACAATAGTATCATGATGTATTATAGAACTGTATACCTGAAACCTACATAATTTCATTAACCAGTGTCATTCCAATAAATTTTAAAGCATTTTTTAAAAAGTCAAAACTTTACTATGTTGTGTGCCTAATGAAAAAGTCAGAATTAAATTTTACTTGCCAGTTTCTAAAAGCTTGAGGTCAATTTTATGGGCACTTGGCAGTTACAATGCTGTTATGTAATTAACTAGAGAATGTTACTACAAAATACCAAATGGTTAAACATTAAAAGAGAGCCCTTATAACCATCCACTATGCCATATTATAAAGGGTTTATCTTATTAGTAAACTTATTTATAAATGAATTTTACTTGAATTCAGTTTAAAAATAGAATGTGAAAGGGTATCTGTTCAGGTGGGTGTGAAATGAACCCTTCTCCCACCTCCCTAACTTCCCTAATTCCTTCAGCCCTTTTTCCTGCAATGTCTTGAAACAAAAATGGTAAGCTGCTATGAAAGAGCAATGCCCTTTCCCCAGCCACAAGCTTTTCTCCTTTTTTTGTGTGTGTGGAGGTAAGTGGGAAGCAGAAGGATGAGAAAGAAAACCATCAATTTGTTGTTCCACTTATGCATTCACTGGTTGTTGTGGGTTTTTCTTTTTTGCCTGTTGACCATTTATTTGTTTTCTTTAAAAGATTTTATTCATTTATTTTTAGACAGAGTGGCAGCGAGAAAGAGGGAAACATCAATGTGTGGTTGCCTCTTGCACACCCCCTACTGGGGACCTGGCCTGCAATCCCCAGGCATGTGCCCTGAATGGGAATCAAAGTAGTGACCCTTTGGTTTGCAGACTGGTGCTCAGTCCACTGAGCCACACCTAGCCACGGATTCACTGGCTGATTCTTGTATGTGCCCTGACCAGGGATCAAACCCACAACCATCACGCTGTAGCCAACTGAGTACCCAGCAAGGGCCCCGACCTTTCTATATGCTTTCGCTGCTCAAATGGTAGAATATACAGAGCTGTCGTAGGTGGGAAAAAAGCATGTTTATGTGTATGTAGGGATAGGGAGCAGGTTCAGTGCAGGAAATGCACTCAGTCTTGGTGCATTAAGATTCTGTGCCATCCAATGGAATTTCAAGAGCTCTTTTATCTACAATACTCTCCTACAAAAGAATATGTATGGACATTCTAGGCACTAATAATCCATTCAGTCCTGATATTTTCTTCTCATGTGTGTGTGTGTGTGTGTGTGTGTGTAGGGGCAGGGCTGTTTAAATTTTTGATCTGTTTACATGTTTCAAAATTTACATCTGTAAAGACCTGGCATCAAGTCAGTAATAGACCCCAAAAGCAGACCTGAAATGTTCCTGACTCATCCAGGAAGGCAGAGAAGACGCTGCTGACCCTCCAGACCAGTGAGTAGCATGTGTGTGGAGCCAAGCTCTGGGGGAAGCCCAGCCTAGACCAAAGTGCTTTAGAGGTCTTGCAGAGACCCGTTAGCTGGGAAACACTGCCCTAGTTGGTAGGCACTTAATCAGCAGCACATTGAGGTAACTGCTGAAACTGGTACACCAGAAGTGACTAGGGAGTGAACAAAATTAATTTTGGGGTCACACCAAAATAGCACTTGAATAACATCTTGGCACAGATTTTAGTACCTTGAGAGAATAAGAATTTAAAAAATAAACTCGGTAAAATACCACAGGAAAAAATACCCAAGTACTTAGTATTGTGGAGACCCCAGTAGATGTGTCATAGCACTTGACTTATGAAAAAGGAAATGTAATGTGATTAAAGTCTTTTATTTATTTATTTGTTTTTAGAGGCGGGGGGAGGGAGGGAGAGATGGGAAGAAACATCTTCCAGTTGCCTCTTGCAGCCCCAGTTATGTGCTCTGACCAGGAGTCAGACCCGGACCTTTCGGTTTGCAGGATGGGGCCCCACCCACCAAGCCACACCAGTCAACGCAATGTGCCTGTTCCTCCAGCTGTATCATCATCTCACTTCAGGTTAACTGCTGCATGGTGACTGCCAGTTTGAGGTCATTTAACACTCATGAAATTTATGTCTCTGATTGGTCGGCTTTACCTGGTTCTTGGACTGTTCTTTCTGCTGGAAGACTCCTGACATTTCCAACAGTTACTAATTTTATAAACTCATCAGCTTGACCTGCTACAGCCATACACTAGCCCAGGATTCAGCAAACTTTTCTGTAAAGGACCATACAGTAAGTATTTCAGGCTTTCTGGGCCAACACTTACAGTGTTGTGCCACTGTAGTGCAAAAGCAGCCATAGATAATACAGAAATGAATAAGCATGCTGTGTTCTAAGAAAACTTTATGGACACTGAAATTTGAATTTCATAAGATTTTCACATCATAAAATATTATTTTTCTTTTGATTTTTTTCAATTACTTAAGACATTTAAAACCATACTTAGCTCATGGGCTATTCGAGCAGCAGGCATTGTTTGCTGACCCTTTTGCTAAGATAGTCTTGGAAGAAGCTGGCTACTGATGTAGATTTTAGAGACTTAAGTAACAGCAATACTACATATACTGGATTTTAATTCTCATAAAGTTTTAGCCATGCACCCACAACTATTGAGACAATCACCACCACTATTTTTTGGATTAAAGCATAGATCATACATTTTAATATTGCTATCATGTTTTATTTTAACTTTTATTCTCACAGAGAATTGTGAAGCTAACAATACGGTGAATTATTTAAATGTTGTCTCTGATTACAAAGTCACAACATTCTCCTGCAGAGAATAAAAACAGTACTCAAATGACTGACTGTAGTGGGAGATACCTCTTCTAATGTAGAAAGGGAACGTACCTTTTAAACAGGTAAAATAATGGACAATTCCAAAAAATGCTTTTCACTCCTAAAAAAGCCATTTGGCTAAATCGAGCCTAGCAACATTCCTTTCACCTAAATGCACAGACGAGATAAATCAGTGGAGTTTGGAAAATGGAAACAGAGCCCCTTCTTTAAAACCACAGAAGAGCAGTATCGTGGTGGTTTCTTTTCATGCTAACACAACATTCAAAATCATTCTTGCGTCTCAGATTTACACATCCCTTCAGACACAAGGGTAAGTAGCAGATCTGGTATCTAAAATGTTAACACAAATAAATTGGCCATTTATAGCTGAAGAATACTTTAAAAATACAACAGTTGGATCATAATTAAGCATGTGAGCATATTTCTAGCTTTCCAGTTTTGATAACTTTACTATAGAAAAATAGATTTCTTCATGTAATAATTTCAAAAACTAAATCTCAGTGATTCAGAATGAAAAGTATCTGGTTAAACTGGTGGTTGCAGTGAAATAGTCACGTGACACAGGTTTGTACGCTGCAAACATTTTAATGATTATTGAGCATACATTTTGGAAATTTTTTACTTCAAACTGCAACAAGTTAAATAATTGTTTATAATATACAAAGAAAATACAATCAAAAGTAAAACTCGCTTTAAGTGTGCCTTGCATCTAGACCAGTGTTTTTTTTTTCCTTTTCCCCTTCATATATCTTTATTTTTGAACTGCACAAACACACTTAAGAATTTGATCTTTATAGTATGGCATTTAGGAAATAAAAATATACTCCCACCTCAAAGAAATAAAAGGTTGTGCATGATTATATGCCAAACAAAGAGAGAACACGAGAATACTCTGATAGTGCAGGCATCATTAACAAGGGGGGGAAAAAAAGCTTGAGATGCTCATTAACTCTCTATGTTTTACAGAAGCAGGATTTCTGACCAAGTAGCTTAAAAGCCAGCAAAACAGGGATTGGTGATGGCAACTGTAGTGTATGAAGTATGAAATGACAAACTTTACACAAACACACTGTTAGAAATTTACCAGTGAACACTGAAGATCTGAGAAGCGTTCTTTGGAACAGTCCAGTAGGACCACCTTATTCCAGTCACATGAGCCCTTGCAGCAACACAGTGTTCTGTGCTATATACTTGCTGGCTGGGTAGTTATAGGATCTGTGTTGTCATTAGCAGCTAACGAATTTATTCCACATGTTCTGAAAGCCTTAATGGTGGAAAAAAAGGCAAGTGTCATTAGCGTGGAGGATCATATACTTCTCTTCACACAAACACAAGAGGCTTTACTAGTATATTAAAAGTCTCTGATGTCTCCTGTTGCACTTCAAAGCTCAATTGAGATGAAAGCCTTTTTCCATTGTAGCAGCTAGCAGGCGCTCTCTCATGATTTCCTCCGAAGAATATTCCGGCAGCTTTAGATAGTGTACACATGTATTCACTGATGGATAGCTTGCATCAGTAGCATCAACCTATACACAGAAAATTGAAAATAACGTAAGACCATGACTTGAAATATTTCTTTCTTTTAATCATTAAGTAACTAAACTGGATTCCCCACTAGCTCGAGTTTGTACCTTGCGTACAACCGTGAGTCTGGGATGTAGGTTAGCCAGTCCACCTGGGGGTAGAGTTGAACAACCAGTGGTAAACTGCAGAAATGCTTTCCTTTCATCTGAAGACATGCCGCATAAAACCCTCACAAACCTCAGGAAACCAGGGCTAAAAGAAGAAAAACAGTTATACTGATTTGACAGCTGGTTTAAGTGAAAAACACTACCAGTAGTTTGTAAGCCAGCAATAACGACCAAAACAATATCCACACGTCAGAACTGCACTGTCTAGAGACTCTGAGGTAAGTATGAAACGAGATGACACAAACTACTTCAAAAACACCTTCAAGCCCTGGCTGGGTGGCTCAGCTGGTTGGAGCGCCATCCCATACAGCAAAAGGTTGCTGATTCGATTCCCAGTCAGGGCATGCACAGGAGGCAGCTGATGGATGTTTCTCATTTCTCCCTCACACTGATGTTTCTCTTTCTCTCCCTTCCTCCCTCTCTCTAAAGTCAATACGTATACCTTCAGGTGAGCATTAAAATTTAAGAGATACATATATCCTTCAAAACTGATGGAGGATACGGATCAAACATGCAATAAAGCCAGCAACTCAGAAAAGCTCAAAATGCCCTAGCATAACTTACCCAGATATGCCTAAGTTATCAAAGGAGTAATCCGTTCTTGTTACAATGAAATAAACTATCATTATATGACAAAACATGTGAATGTCATGATCATTATGTTAAACAAAAAGAAGCCACACCTTAAAGAATACATAACTGCAAGCAAAATTAATCAATGGGAATACTAACTTTTAAAATTGATTTCAGAGACGAAAATAAATATCGATTTGTTGTTCCCCTCATTTACGCATTCATTGATTCTTCTATGTGCCATGACCGGGGATCAAACCCACAACCTTAGTGCATGGGGTCAACACTCTAAACCAACTGAACTACCCGACCAGAGCCAGAATAGTAATTTAATGACTAGAAAAGAATATGATGGGGAAGGGAACTTTCTGGAGTTATTTCTATTTGGGGTACCAATTACACAGTTGTATTCCTGTTGCAAAAATTCTCCAGGCTATACATGCAATTTGTGCACTTCTCTGTTAAAAATCAATAAAAAGTTTTCTTTAAAAAATGCTATATAACTCTGACTGGTGTGGCTCACTTGGTTAGGCATCATCTAAGGGTCACTGGTTCAATTCTCAGTCAGGGCATATGCCTGAGTTGGGGGTTCAGTCCCCTGACAGGGTAAGTACAAGAGGCAACCAATCAATATTTTCTCTCACATTGATGTTTCTCTCCCTCTCTTTCTCCCTCCCTTCTCCTCTCTCTAAAAATAAATAAATAGCCCTGGCTGGAGTGACTCAGTGGATTGAGTGCTGGCCTGAGAACCAAAGGGTTGCTGGTTTAATTCCCAGTCACGGCACATGCCTGGGTCCCCAGTGGAGGGTGTGCAAGAGCACAATGATGTTTCTCTCCCCCGCTTCCTCCTTCTCTTCCCCTAATTCTAAGAATAAATAAGACCTTTAAAAAAATTTTAAAAATTAAAATTCTTAAAAATAAAGTGCTATATGAACAGTATCTTTTAAGTTTAAAATAATTCATAGTATTCTTTCATTTATATTAGTTTGGGAACTTTTTAAAAAGAACCTAGGGCCTTGTAGTCTTAAAATGTCAGTGGTATGAAAAAAATTAGTTAAGGACTGTTCCAGATTAAAAACATATCACAACAAAAAGCAACTTGATACAGGAGGTACAGAGCCAAAGACAGTGCTATTAAGGACATTATTAGACTATGGATGACAGATTAGTTAATAGTATAGCATCAAGAATTTGCTAGCTAATATGCATACATGGGAAAATATCTACACTCTCAGAAATGTACACTGAAGTATTAGAGTGAAGGGACATGATAAATATAACATTCTCAGGTAGTTTAGGAAAACAGCATGCCTTGTGTCTATACACACATTATGTGCAGGTGTGTGTGTGCATGTATATAAAGAAATAACAGCAAAATCTTAAGTACAGGTGAATCTAGATAAAACATACGGGAAATGCTTTCAACTATTCTTCAACTTTTCTATAAATCTGAGATTATTTGAAAATGTACATTTACACAATGGAACAGCACTCAGCTATTAAAAAAAAATCTGCCCTGGCTGGTGCAGCTTAGTGGATTCAGCGTGGGCTGTGAACCAAGGGGTTGCGGTTCGATTCCCAGTCAGGGCACATGCCTGGGTTGCGGGCCAGGTCCCCAGTGGGAGCCATACAAGAGGCAACCACACATTGATGTTTCTCTCCCTCTCTTTCTCCTCTCTCTAAAAATAAAGAAATAAAATATTTTTAAAAATCTTAACTTTTCCGATAGCATCCAATAGGAGGGACCTGGAGAACATTATAGTAAGTGAAATAAGCCAGTCAGAGAAAGACAAATACCATATGATTTCACTCATATGTAGAATCTAAGAAGCAAAATGACAGACTCAGAGAGCAGGCAAACAGCTATGGGGAAGGGGTGGGAAGAGGGCTCTAGATGTGGGGGTGTGGAGGGATTGAACAAAAAAGACAACAGTGTCGATTTCGAGGGGAAGGTTGGCGGGAGGCGGAGGAAGGCATCGGGATAAAAAGTGATGGACAGAGACTTGAACACACAATACAGAGTACAGATGATGTGTTGTGGAGTTGTGTGCCTGAAACCTGTATAACTGTTAACCATTATCACCCCAATATATTCAATAAAAAGGAAAAATATAAAATGTTAACATAAAAGCAATAAAGCCTAAGAGTTTACAGTTTACCCAATTTTGAAAATAATGAACAATTAAAACAGTGAGAAAAGGAATCTGAACTTAGCCAAGACTCAGTTGTCTTTCTGTGTACACTCAGTCTTACTAATGGATTTGCTTCTTGATAAGTGAGTTGTAACTGCTTTCTCACCTACTTTATAAATGTAATTCACTGAATCAAAGTTCTTTAGATATCATCTGCCATTTGACTTGGGGACGTAAACGATTTTATTTTAAAAATAACCAACACATACCTGTCACGTGTATAGCCCAACTTGGGTTCAGTATAATTGATAATATCCTCTGCTGCCCAGGATGGTGACTGGTTTCCACAAAGGATCATTTGGACTTCTTCATGGCTAAAGGAACTTAATTTCTCCATTGGAAAAACTTTATTAAACCCATCTACATTATATACACAGGAAAAAAAAAAAGCACAACGGAGTTTTTAAATTACAATTTCAAAATACCAATTTTTAAATCAAAATATTAATAAATGTTTGAAAATATATACATTAAATAGCTTGAAAAAACTGTGTTAGGATTTAAAGTGAAACCTCTGCTCAATATCACAAATGTGAACAGAGAATATTCAGTCACTATGGTCAGCATCAAATTCTAATTTCCCATTGACCATATAAGCCAACCAAAGCTATCTTTTCATTTTCAAAATCAGTTAGTTTTGAAAGGTCTGATATATTTTCTTCAATCTTCACCAGAAGAACTTAGGTTCTAGCATGGTTTAATTCATCTTGATCATGTCATGTGGAAAGAATGCCACCTAATGACCACTAACAAATAAGGAAATGGACCCAGAATCGGGCCCCACCCTGTAACTCAGAAGTAGCAAGTTGACTGCATCTGACAGCTTGCCAACGTTCCAACCTGTTCCAGGTACGGTGCAGGACCGTTAGGAAGACAAAAAAACTAGAGGGCAGATCAGGAGATTATCGGCAATTCTTGACCGAAGCAGTGCTTTAATTTCAAATGCCTCAAAGTGAAAGCAGAGGGATTAAGCGAAAGAGACTTAAAATTTACCCCTAAAGGCTTCCATCTGTTTCTGAATACCCGTATGCATACAAAAGTCAAACATCAAATCCACATACTCTTCTGCATTATCCATTGTTACCATCTGCAAAGAAAAATTTGCCAACATTATTATTTATATCTAGGAATATTTCAGTAGCACTTAGTACAACTGGATTCAGTACAAGGATGATTCTGAACTTAAAACTGAATCAAAAAGCAAAATTTTTACCTCATCTTCACCACTTGGCTTGAGATCCACAGCTGTAAAACCATATATTCTTGAGGAAGGGCAAAACTGGAAATTTAAACTGGAAGGACAAATAAGGATTAGATTAAGATCCAGCTCCCACGGGTACTTAATTTTTATAACATCGCCACCAAAACCAGGAGACCCCAGTTCTCCAACAAAACACTCAGTATACACAGTACTAGCAATGCAAATCCTGCCCTGATTGGTGTGACTCGGTTGGTCGAGTGTCATGCCATGAAGCGCAAAGTCATGGGTTTGATTCCTAGTCAGGGCACATGCCTGAGTTGCAGGGTCAGTCCCCAGTCAGGGTGTGTGTGAGGGGCAACCAATCGACGGTTCTCTCTTACTCTCTTTCTCCTTCCCTTCCCCTCTCTCTAAAAATAAATAAAATCCCTTTTACAAATAAAAAATAAACGCAAATCCTATACACAAAAACTATTAGGCCAACCTGTTACCTAACCTGGCTTTGCAAGAAAGCGTAAAACCACCACCTTTCCATATTTCATTTTCCTGTTATGGCACAAAATGAATGAACTAAAGATTTTTGCAATGAATTATGGCAACATGTTTACAAGATTTTTTTTCCACAGGAAGAAACTACTGCTTCACTGAAGTTATTCAGGGTGTGCCACCATCCCACCCTCTATCAAACTCTGAATATAAGGGAGGGAGGGAGGAAAGAAAACTTTGTGGTCACCCCAAAACCACAGTAAAACACACCAAGGTTATAATAATTATCTATGTATAAATTAGTAGAATTTTATCAAAAGTCTTACAGCGTATGAGTTAGTTAATGTAGCCATTGGGAATAAGGCTTATAGAGCAAGCTGCTTTGAGCTTTGCCATGTAGGCTACATATTAATTAGCTAATATATCTGTCAAAATATTTTTGGCTTTTGACTTTTCCATACCAGATATATACATTTATATCACATTTGACAAATCAGATCATCTTTCAGAGGTTTGTTGATTAATAAATTATATTCTGGTATTCTGAGTTACCTGTGTAATACCAGCAAATCAAAGATTCAAATCAATAATCAACATTTCTTGCCCTGGCCAGGTAGCTTAGATGGTAAGGGTGTCATCCCAATACACCAAGGTTGCAGGTTCAATCCCCAGTCAGGGCACATATAAGAATCAACCAATGAATGCATAAGATAAGTAAAACAACAAATTGGTATCTCTCTCTCTCTTCCTTCCTCTAAAATAAAATTTTTTATAATTAAAAGCAGTAATCAATATTTCCTATAGTGGATTATTGTTCTTAACAGCCTTTTACTGTAATATTGCAAATTTATGGGGACAAAGAAAAGCTTTAGAACTTATTCATCTATTAGGTTGAAGAATGTTTATATAAAGCTTACCCTAAATCCTCTATGCTAAGTGGAGGCCCAGATCCTGATGGATTCTTTAACACTAATTCCTGTAATTTTGTATTCTTCTCATCTTCAGAAAGACCTTTGTTGCTTAAAATCTGGCGCCTCTTGATGGCAAGGTCTTTAATTTCTTTTAAAAATCTGGCTCTGTGTGGGTTTACTAGTTCAAAGTCTTCCCAAGTTAGTATTCCATTAAACCACGCTGGAGGTTTTGGTTTAGGGGGATCCAGAATAAACTCTGATTTTGAATCCTCTTCGAAGCTTCCTACTGAGAGGGAATCATGACCTTCTTCTGTAGAAGCTTCAGACTGACTTTCAGTACAGTGTAGGTCTCTATCACCTCGTGACTCATAGATCAGTTTACTGATATTGCTTTTAATGTCACCCATACACATGAGTTTGAAGAAAGGTTTAGAAATAGGCAAGTCCACAAGTCTATTGTCTTGAATGCATTTGGCCAAGAAAATTCCAAGGAAATGAAAGAGTTTTGTGATCCTTTCAAGCTCATCACTATCTTGTGGAAACGGTGCTGTGAACAGTCCACATGATCTCTGCACATAGTACCCAGGGGGTTTCAACCCACCTCCAAGATCAACCTAATTTTTTAGAGGGAGAAATGTAAATGAAATTAAATATCCATAAACATTAAACACCTTTAATTTAGCTATCTAGAAGTATTTATATATACATTTTATTATATTATTTTTGCAACTATTATCCTTCAAAAACATTTTAATATCAATATTATTGAATAATAAATTAAGATTCAAAAACACCTGGCTTATGTCCTAAAACCATAACTTATTTTTAATAATTTCTAAAAGCAGAATCACAAATCAAATCATAAAATGGAACATTAATCTTACATGACGGGACTCATCATCTGGAAAGTTATCATCACAGAGCCAAGCTCCCAAGTCAGTCCTTTGGAATTCTGCTGCCACCAGAGCATAAAACTCTAATGTGGGTCCCAAGCCAGTTCCTTCTTCTCCTAAAAATTCAACCTAAAATAGGAACAAATAAATTATAGGTAGAAGTGAGCTTAAGTGAGCCCACTCTTGCCATAATTAGTCATATGCAACCCAGTAATATATTTGTTTTATAGCAGCAGTAGAATATAGCAACATGGGAGTATTTTTCATTTTCTTTGCACATTATTACAGTCTAAACACTGTGGTGAGCACTATTCATATTTACTTCTCCCAACAACCCTATAAAACAGAGCAGTAGTTCCTTTTCATCCATGGGGGGCTACATTCCAAGACCCCCAGTGAATGCCTGAAACTGTGAGTAGTACCGAACTCTATGTATATTATATTTTTTCCTATGCACACCTACCCATGAAAATTTTGTAAGTTAGGCACAGCAGCAGATTATCAACAGTAATAAAATATAACAATGTACTGTAATAAAAGTTACATGAAGTGGTCTCTTTCCAGATATTTGATATCTGAGACAGCTACTAAGAGACTAACGGGCAGGCAGCATGTACAGCGTTGCGACACCAGACAAACGCATGATTCACAGATGGCACAATATTGCATCATGCTCAGAACGGGGGTAATTTGAAAGTTATGAATTGTTCATTTCTGAAATGTTTCATTTAATATTGTCAGACTGCTGCTGACCCAGGGTAAAGGAAACCACAGAAACTGAAACACTGGATGTGGGCAGACTTCAATGTGTGACCTCCTTTTCACACCAGAGGAAACCAGATTTCAGATACAGTGGTTAAATCATTTGCTCGAGGAAATGATGTGTATAGATTTGTATGTGTCTATGTAACAACAAAACCTAAACTCTTCCACTTATTTCTGACTTTAGGTAATCACTTTAAAGGTTTTTATCCATACTCTACCTGTTCAAAAAATTATTTCAGGCAGCTTACAAAGCATAGTAAAACTGAACAAGTAAATAAGTAAGGATTATTTATGTAGGTTAGAGGAATATATGGGTAGAAAGAATAAACCTTAGATATTTTCTAGAGATATATTCATTGGGATCATCTATGATCCAAAAGAGATACCGGCTGGTTCAAATCTGTTGGCAGGACAAATAATTCTTCTACTATCCCTCATATAAGAAATAATATGTGTATAATCAACAATGCCCACAATAACATCTCTATCATAAATATAATGAACTTCATACAGCCATTTGTTATAATGTCTCTCAGTATAGATCAATTATATAATACCAAGCACAATCTAAGTGAAACAGCATTATGAAACAGTGTGCTCCAAAAATGGAGATATCTAATAGCATAGCTTACATAAAGGTAACATTTAAAGTATCAATAAGAATCCTTTGTGAGTACTATTACTTGGCCCAGGCTTTGCTAAGAAACAGGTAGGTCCTTCAAAGAGCCCAAGCGCATCCCCGTCTCAAGAGTGAAGATATCATTTGCTGCTCATTAACTCACAAGGTCCTGACCCCGAGGTGAGCTGACATCCTCTCGTGCAAGATGCTCTGCCAGAGGAGTCCTCTGCAAAGAGGGCGGAGAAATTCCTCCTCACTTCTATCTAATGTGATTTTTAGGCAGTGGAATACATAGACTGGCTGGCTCTCTGTCATTCCCGCACAGAAACAAATTTGACATAAGGTACCTCAAGAACTGATTTCCGATCTGCATGTATTTGCATGACGTTCTCAGCCCATTCCATCAGTGATTCACCACGTGGAACTTTCACTCTCTCATGCTTCAGACGACCAACTCGAAACTCTCCAGGATCATCTCGCCTCACACTACTTGTGGTCCTGGTTCTTTCCACAGTGGCTTCACGTCGGTTTTGTAACCACACTATTGCTCTGAAATAGAAAAATATCTATGTAGCTGCAGCATACAGCAACAGTTGAATGTACTACCAAACTAGTACACAAAAATGCAAACATTTCCTTACATCAGAGAAACTAAAAAATGGTTAAGCTATCTTTATTACCTTGATACAATCTACAAGTCAATGTGAAAATGATATTGTGATTTTGGGAGTATTTTCTCAAGTCTTTTGAGATCTTCATTCCAGGTGTGTCCAATGTTTAGCTCAAACAAACTCTAATAAACTCTTAAATTTTTTTTAAAATGATAGTGTGATTTTAAAACATTTTCTTTTTAGCAGCGTAGAACTAACACATCTAGGGTAGGAGGAAAAATCTTAAAGTAGGAGTAAGATGAAAGATCTACTCTCGTGTGTATTACAGTCTTTTGGTAGTGTCAGGCACAACTCAGCTAAGTACTCTGAGAATCAATTTCTTAATCTATGAAACAGAAATCATAATCAATGCTATTTAAACACCAGGCCTGAAGTTCTATGTGTACAAATGCTTTGCAAAGGGTATAAAGTGATACATCAACGCAACTTATCAGGAAAACAAACAGCTCCATTTTAAATTATAACATTTTTACATTTATTAGCTAGATGTACTTTGAGCAAAACAGCCAGAAATTCCCACCCTCATAAAACTTTCATCTAGTGGAAGGGAAAAAAGAAACAAAAAGAAGCGAAATATGTAGTATATTACATGGCCAGGCGGTAGGTGTATTTCAATGCTATGGAAGCTATTTGCAAGCATTTAATTTGGTATTCCTGGAAATTTCAGCAACTAATAATTTATGTATGCTACTTAAGAACTATACAGTATATCCCAGCTGACAGCAAACCATATAGTAAGCTCTCTGTATCCATGGATGCGGAACCCACAGACACAGAGGGCTGGCTAAGGGACTTGAGCACCCGCGGATTTTGGTCTCCACAGGTTTCCTGGAACCAGTCCCCCAGCGGATACTGAGAGGACGACTATACTCCAGCCCACACTACTCCAGGAGTCCAATCCACACTCCTCCAAGACAGCATATGTCCAGCTGGAAATCAAGTATTATTTCAATGTTGATAACTTTTTAAAAAAACAAGATAATATACTCTTTTCATCAGTCTTGACATAAAATATATTTTGTACATTTTGAGCTTATCTAACATTAAAAAAAATACTCTAAAAATATAAAAAGATACACTCCCTACCTTGATGCACCAAATGCCGTACATGTGAAATAAAGTTGTCTAGTTTCAAATGGTATGAGAAAAGGACACTTGCTGGTTAATTGTTCGCACCAATCTGGCAGAGCCCCACTTGCCAATGCCAATGGTTCCTGCAAATAAACAAATAACAATGTCTCAGGCAATTATTTAAAAAGACAAAAGGGAGTCAATTCTTGAATGGAATCAAATGAATGCAATGAACCATAAGACCAAAATCACTGAATCAGAGGGAAGGGAGGGAAGGGAGAGATGGTGGGAGGTCACAAAGGAAGGAGAGGCAATACTTTGCAAGTCCAAAGGTTACAGAATTAAAAGTTTAACTATCTGATTTTATTACCTCGATCTGCTGCAAAATTTTTGTTGTAATTTTTTTGCTAGTGAATTCATCTGGTGGGAAAGTAAACTGAGGCTGCTCATCACCTTCTGTAAAATTAATGAAATTAATAAAAATATAAACCGATTTATTTTTTAAAATGCCACAGAAATGAAACAGGCTTCTTACAAACCTTCTTGGGATATTCTTGAATAAGGGTCACTTGCAACTATATATAGAATACGTAAAAGCTGAAGCACGTCTTCTACTCCGCAAGAATTCTGTCCATTGCCTGCTTTGGCTTGAGGTTGTTCTTTTGTCAAATTAAGAATATCACTACTTTGGAGAGTAGAAATGGCCCCTTGGTTTAAGCCAGACTTTGTTCCATGCTCACAAAAATCCTGAGGAAACAATTAGCAAAATTAGCCATTAATCACATTTTCAAGAAAAGCAATATATCATCCTGTTAGTATTACTTTGAAAAGGCTGGAATTTTTCAATTGCCCTCTCTTTTAATAAAAACAGTATCACCCAAATAAAAAATTCATGTGTTCTAAGCCATTAAAATTCACAAATAAAATAAAAGCACTATAAGCCACAGTTAAGACTATGCACTAGATCTGAATGCCACAAACTATATTTAAAATTTTAGCACTGGCACATTAACTAACGTTAATTCAGTATCATTTTTTTAGTATGTCCCAGTAAACGCTCTTCCTGAAGAATCTTTAAAAGCAGCAAAACAAAGCATAAAGCTATTCCCAATGAAAATAGTGTTTGATGCCAATATATACCTTATATGCAGCTATGAGCTGAGAACAATTTCTGTTTTTCCTAATACTTTTATTAGTGCCAGTTAATTTCCAGTGGCGCAGGAAAGCGGCGTCTGCATTCTTCTGCAGGTAGGTTATCAAGTCATTCTTTGGTAATTCATCAGTGCCAAGGTACTGTTCCACATGCTCTACAGACCAACAGCCCTACAATAGCAAAAACCAAATGTCGGCCTTTCCTGATTATAAAGTCTGTGCTATTTTACATGCATTACAAAAGGTAGCTCTGACATCATGCACTTAATTTAAAGAATTCCACATTAGTGATTTTTCCCTCAAATGTGCAACTGAAACAGTGTTAGTTTTTCTTTGTCTTTTTTTCCTAAATAGCCAAGAATAAGACCCATTTTCTAACTATAACTTACCATTTTTTCATTTTCCTTTTCCTTGTCAGAATCCTTCATTTCTCTGTACATGATTCTAAACATGAAGATAATATTCAAGTTAATTCATAAGTCAAATGACTTGTGGTTATTTCCATTAAGACTTCAGTTTAAAAAATATATATATAAGTGATGCCATTTGTTAGCCATATATTTATTACTTAATAAACACTTAAATAAATTAAGTGTTTATTACATTAAACACTTAACTCAGGGAGAACTTATGAGAACGAAACATTAATATCTGTTAAACAGTGAAAAGTAGCAGAAATCATTCTGGAAAAGGAGTTATGGTTTATAAATTTAGCATTACAACAAAGAAAATATAAATAAAACCTGGAATTTTTAAAGATATGAAATAACATGTAAGGGAGTTGAGATCAAATTTTAAACTCTAATAAAAACTGAAGAAAGAGAAATTGGCATGATGACCTGTCCTATCTCAAAAGGACCTAGATTACTTTATTGGACATTACTTAAGATTGTCAATGTTAAGGGAACATCAGAAAAATATACTAGCAAATGTAAAGTCACATAAGGATAATGATAAATTTATTTATTTTCTATAAATATGAGATAATATTAAGATATATATAAATTAATACACGGGGTTGTCCAGAAAAGGCCCAGGTGCTGTTAATATAACAAATGTTTTGCACATCAATGTAACCTGGCAAACAAGGAGAGTGGACTGGAATGCACATACATGAACAATGATGACTTCACTGTACTAGTCAGTGGGGGCAGTAGACAACACTGAGTGAGCATGTGTACAGTGTGGCCATCACATTCAAAATGACTGAGTGAATACAGCAACGAATCTACATCAAATTTTGTATTAAGCTTGCACATTTCTCTGTGGAAACTATGCAGATGATCCAGAAGGCCACAGCTATGGGCAACTGGGGACTGGCAGCTTCATCACAACAATACACCTGCTCATGTAGCACGTCTCGTGCAGTTTTATGGCAAAATATCAAATCACTCAGGTGACTCAGCCCACCTACAGCCCAGGTTCGGTGCCCTGCAACCTCTGGCTTTTCCCAAACTAAAATCACCTTTGAGAGGGAAGGGATATCAGGAACTCTAGATGAGATTCAGGAAAATACTATGGGGCAGCTGATGGTGATTGAGAGAATTGTGTGAGGTCCCAAGATACCTACTATGAAGGGGACTGAGAGGTCATTGTCCTATGTACAAGGCTTCTTGTATCTTCTTCAATAAATGTGTTTATTTTTTATATAACATGGCTGGATACCTTCTGGACAAACCTCATATTATACAGTATAAAATAATATATTTTATATAATAATAATTATTATAGGTAATATTGAGAACCTTCTCCATCACAGAGTACTGAAACACTTTACATATATTAATTCATTGATTCCTCACAACCACTCTCATTTTACAGATTAGCAAAGTGAGGTACTAAAATGTTAAATTTGCCCAAGGTCATTGATAATCATTTGTTGAATGAATGAACAAATGAATGAAGAAACAAAAGGGAGGTAAGTTTAACTCACAGACTTCAAAACAAATAACAAGTAGAAAATATTTAGTATTTCATACACAATCCCAGTCAAACAGTTGAACAATAATTATGTGAGGAATTAGTTCTGATTATTTGTGAAATTCCTTTCAGTTGTAAACTTTAACCTTTCTACATCAGGGGTCAAAATGATGTTATCTGTTCCTATAAACCAACAGAACAAAAATCAAATCTTTTCTGTTCCTATAGTCCAAATACAGAAATACACTGCTTCCTGGCTCATATACTATGAAAATACATACTTAAAAAATTAAATTAAAATCTCTTACGTGTATGTTGGCTCCCAAATACGCCTAAGTTTATCTGACTTCACATTGCCATTACAGGATAATTGAAGCAATTTTTGTACATAGTAAAAGATGGTTGATTTAAAATTAGTGAGTGGTAATTCAACCTCACGAGTTGTTCCAAGACCCGTTACTTTCAAAGTGAGGGCTAATCGAGGTGATGGCGTACATTCAACTTCTTCCAAAAGTTCTGAATGAGGTGTTCCTAAAAATGTAAAAAACAATTACCCTAAAACAAGCCGTCCAGAAAGAACACGGCCCTAGGAGACATGGCTACATGAAATCTAAACCCTTCTATCATATATTAGCTAACAATGTCAGCTACTGAAGAATCTACTGGCCTCAACATTTTTATTCTTACCTTTTTTAAATGGGAATAATATACGTAGGTTACTTAAAGACAAAGTATAGAGTATAACTTATGCATATAATATGAATCTCATTTTTATTAGGAAACATGCTAACTATATGAATATTTTGGAAACATCTTATTTTTATAAATAAGAAAACTAAAAGTCTTCATATTTCTACATAAAGAGAAAAACCACACACTTTGGTCAATGACCTGTCAATGTTTGCTTATACTGAATGAGTGGGTGGTGAGGTAAATACAGGCACACAAAATCAGGTTCACAGTGTATGTGGTGGTATACTCTCTTCTTTTTTATCGGCACCGGAATCTTTTCCCCATATCATTATGTAAGAGTTTTCTAAAGTAGTTTAGTCACTGCATGACATCCATTGTACCTTTAGTCAGATTCCCTTCTCTGACTCTGACCCTCCCCTCTCCCTCTTATTAGGTCACTGGTCACTGCAGTGGGGACAACCGGATAATCCAGGATAATCTCCCATCTCAAAATCCTTACTTAATCATATCTGCAAAATCTCCTTTGTCATATAAAGGTAACATATTCATACATCCTGGAGGTTAGGATCTGTATTATCTTTGGGGAGCCATTAGGGTACCTACCACATGCAAACCAGAGCTGTACGACACAAAGTTGCCACTGAGGCTGACTGACTCCGGAGGCCCTAACTGAATCCTTTATACAGCTGTTCAGAGTAAAAGGTGAATAGAAATAATCCTGAGCAATTTTGATCCAGTAGAAAACAGAATACAAATTATCCATCTTTTGCTTTTACAGTTACGCAAATACAAAACAGTGTTTTTAAAAGATTGTATCTATTCTTTTTAAAAGTCTGTATTTTTTTTTAATATTTTATTTATTTATTTTTAGAGAGAGGGGAAGGGAAGGAGAAAGAGTGGGAGAGAAACATCAATGTGTGGTTGCCTCTCATGGGTCCCCCACTGGAGACCTGGCCTGCAACCCAGGCATGTGCCCTGACTGGGAATCGAACTAAAAGTCTGTATTTTTTAAGGACTTGTAGAAAAAGTTTTTCCTAAAAACTTTTATTTATAACCTGCATTATTACTTTTCTAATTGTATATAATTATCTTATTTGGTATCTAGTAAAATTAATTCACAAAACTAAAATATAATGTACCTGGGGGTGGAATTTCTAGATCAGTTGTCTGCTGGACATTAGTACGACCTGGTCTAGGGTCAAAAGCAGGAACCAAAGCAGAAAATTGCCGCTTTAGCACATAATCATCATCCCACGTTCTCCGGCGTCCTCCTTTAGTTTCATACTCCTCTTCTTCCTGTTAAAATAAAATTTCACATACGAACATTGTAAAACTTCACTATTGTGAAAGTGATGTACTGTCTATACAATAAGGTACATGTTTAAGTTCTTCTTTATAGCTATTATACCTCCTTAGCCATATTTCTTGAGCACAAAATGAGCCAACATAAACATAAGTAAGTACCTACATTTCTTAACAATTTAAGTGTATCAAAAATAAGTTGCATTAGTGTTGGTTACACAAATCTACATGAGATAAAATGACAAAGAACCATATTCATTGTACCAGTGTCAATGTCCTGGTTTTCCTGTTGTACTCTAACTGTGTAAGATATAATCATTTGGAAGAAATTGGGCCAAGGGCACAGAAAAGACCTCTCTATACCATCTTTGTATCTTCCAGTGAACCCACAATTATTTCTAAATAGGAGCTTTTAAAAAATGTGAGTTGCATTTTTCTCAATACAAAATGCATTACACATATTGAATCACATACAAAAAATACATATAATGCTTTGGAGTTGCTTTCAATTATTATGGGACAAATAGATCACACAAGTTTGACAAGTGTTGCTAACTTAGCATCACTTCCTGCATGTCTGAAAATTTCCATAATCTAAGTTTTTATAAGGAACATCTTCTCTCCTTCACTTTTAGTATCAACAAAAAAGAGATCAATCAATTGTAAATATTATAAATATCTGATGTAATAATTTAAATAATAATCATGTACATACTTACATACATACACAGCCCCTTATATTTGGAACATGTAACTGAAATTAACTTGCAAAACAAATCATATTGCCATTTGACAGCTCTAGAGCCAGAATGGCTGGACTTTAATCTTGGATCCAATACTTCTATGTGTGAACTTTAAAATCACCACCTGAAAACTGGAGCTAATAACAACTATCGAAGGGTGTTGAAAGGACTGAATTAATTAAGACATGTAAAGTATTGAAAAAATGCCTAGCACTTAATCAATATGTATTATTGGTTATGGACTAATGGACTAATGGAAAATGGACTAATATTACTACATCTACTAATACTATGAAAACTATAAGTCTTAGATAACAGCTATAACCATTTTAGTACATATTACACTAACCAAAGGCTATGAAGAAGAGATTTTTTTTAAAGATTATTTATTTATTTATTTATTTATTTATTTATTTATTTATTTATTTGAGGGAGGGGAAGGGAGAAACATCAATGTGTGGTTGCCTCTTGCACCTCTCCCCTGCCCCCGCACTGGGGACACCTGGCCCACAATCAGCCATGTGCCCTGACTGGGAATCGAATTGGCGACCCTCTGGTTTGCAGGCCCGCACTCAATCCACTGAGCCACGCCAGCCAGGGCTAGACAAGAGTTCTTGAAGACGACCAGGTATTTGAATTTCAAAAATGTAGGAAAGAAAACCAAGCTTCTTCTAGAAGAATTTTTGTTTCATCAGGCGAAGGGGCAGAAAAGCACCTTAAGTTTAAAATGCCACTCTTTTCTCTGCATTGAGACATGGGGAAGAGACTCCAGGAAACTCTTGTATGCATTATACTAGAGCTATCTGGAATACAGAATCCAAGCAGTTGCGGAAGTTTCTTTTCGTTAACTCTGTTTTAGCTCTCTGTCCTTTCCCCGTATATTTTTCTAGGCATTTGGTTGGTGCTTTACTGTGAAAGCAGAAAAAATACACCGTAGGGAAGATAAATAAATATGAAGATATTACCTGCTCCCCAATAGGTCGACTCCCTGCTCCGGCAGGAACCTGTGGCAGCTGTGAGGTGACAGCGTGATGCGTTACATCAGAGCGGGAGCCAGCTCGCCGCTGCAGGGATGGGCGTCTCAGAATCTGAATTTTTAAAATGTGTACAGACATGTCTAATTATTTGATCTCTATATATCTTCATTCAGCCTTGACCTAAAACTATCAACCCATATGACCAAAACTGTCATAAAAAACCTTCATATTCGTTATCCCTCTTCGTGTTTTAAATTCATCATGCATTACATACTAACCTTTCACAAGAAATATGCTAATGTACTATTTCCTAAACACCATACTAAAAACATTTGAGTTCTTTGCCCCATTAAAACTGAACTTATGAAGCTCTTTGAAATCTAATAACATTTTACAAACAGAAATAAAAATATACATTAAAGAGTATTTTCAGGCAAAAGTTCAATTCAAAGACAATTACAGTGGCTAAATAGTGGGACTCTGGATCATATCGCCTAAGTGTAGATCCCCGCTCTGCCACTTAACTCTTATTAATTAGGGCAAATTACTTTTTCTATGCCTGTTCCTCATAGCTCTGCCTAAGGACCAATAAGAACACAGACACTGTTTTCAAACTGGTAGGTGTTAAAAAATTCTATGTCTAATTATTGTAGAACCATGAAAATTATATTCTTTAGGATTAGTGTAGTTCTTCATACTTTTAAACATGTTAAAACATTGGCATGTGACATCATAGCATTTTTCAAATATAACAACCAACTTATTTTCTTTTAGAAGAGAATCATAAATGCTCATATTAAAAGCAATTTTTCTTAATTAACCACATTTTTTGATACTGGCACCATTATTTCCTTGCTTTGAAGTTTTAACTTGCTTTTTCTCTGTTCATTTCCATTATTAATATCCTATCTTAGTTAAGAGAATGGGGGACTCTCTCTCTACCATAACCTCCTCGTATTCTTGGTCCTCTTGATTGTCATCTTCATTTTCATCATCTTCTTCATCTGGCTCAGGCAAGTCCTCGTCGTCATCTAGTTCGGCTAACAGAGTACTGGCACGGCAGCTGTCAAGGAAATCTAGAAAACAAAACCAACAGCCTTACTTTCAACACAATTAACAAAGCAAAACAAAATAACTTCGTGTTTTGGTTTTCCAAAACAAAGGTAAAATCAAGAGACAAGTATAAAGACCACGCTTAGTGATGCCATCCTTCTGCTACCACACATACGAGATGACGGACTTGGTAAATCGTCACAAGCATGGCGGGAATCAACAAGGACCTTCCATAAACTAAACCCGAATCTACAAAATCATAATGTAAAAGGTCAGCACTATAGGCTACGTTAAAAAATAACAACCATCTTTATTGATCTCTGCGTAAGTCACAGTTACCATAACATGGTAGAGAAAGAACACTTCAAAGTCACTCGCTGTCAACAAATACCTACTGAGTATCTACTATGGGCCAAGAATTGTGTTAGACACCAGGTATATATAGAGTCGTGAACCACATAGTTAAATACTTTCTGATGACATGTTATTTTTAACTATAATAATGACATAAAGTAGATGTTCATACAGTATGTCAAAAATGTTTTTGGTATTTGGTATTGGGATTGTGTTTCTATGGCTTTGGCCATTGAAATGGTTGTAATGAGTTTTATCTGGAGTAATTTTTTTATTATTTAACAATGTTCACGTCTTCATTTTCAGTTGGGCCATCCTAAAGATATTTCCAGATGCTGAACCTTGGAAGGAACATAGCCTGCTCACTTGCAGGCTCACATTGTTGCCCCCCGCCTGCCTGCCTTTCTCTCTCTCTCTCTCCCTCCTTCCCTCCCTCCCTCCCTCTCTCTGGATATATATATATATATCTTAATATATATATATATATATATCTTCTATAGCTACACAGCCATGTGTCACATAACATTTTGGTCAACGACAACAACAAACCACATATCTGATGGTGGTCCCATTAGGATTATAATGGAGCTGAAAAACCCTTATCACCCAACGAAGTAGCTGTCATAATGTCAGAGTACAATGCAGTACTCGTCTGTTTGTGGTGACGGTGGTATAAGCAAACCTACAGTGCAACACATACAATTCAGCACAATGTATAATACTTGATAAGGATAATAAATGACTGTTTCCTGGTTTATGTAGTTACTTACCATATACTTTTTATCATTAGAGCATACTATTTCTACTTATAAAAACGTTGGCTGTAAAGCAGTGTTACACCAGCAGCAGCCTCATACATCTTGTGTTTACCACGTCTCTTAATCATTTTCTCTTGTACTTCATTTAATCTCATGTTTTATGAATTCAGTGTAGCCTCAATCTACCCAATGACTCCCCCAGAGCAACTTCCAGTCCTGTAAGTTCCACTGATGGTTTTAAAAATCTTTTGTAGTGTATTTGTGCTGTACCTTTCCTATGTTTAGACAATGAATATTTATTGTGCTATAACTGCGCCTGCAGCATTTAATACAGGTGTACAGCCTGGAGCAACAGGATATACCATATAGCCCAGGTGCATAGAAGGAGATATATACACACACCCCATTTAGATTTGTGTAAGTGCACGCTATCATGATTGCACAAGGATGAAAGTGCCTAATGATGCACGCATCAGAATGTATCCCAAATGTTAGGCAGTGCATTTCTACTGCTGTAGTAAACAGAAATGGTCTGAGACCACATGGAACTTACGGGGGAGAGAGGCATTTAAAAAGTAAACAAATGAACACATCAATAGGAACTGCAGAAGATCTTATGAGGGCAAAGAACAAAGTAAGTCAATCAGAAAGACCTGCTGTGTGACCTGGCAAGTTACTTAATGATAATGACTACATAAGGACAATGCCTACTTACAGAATAATGTGTGTACCACTTTCGTATTATCCATATTATCTAGCACATAAGAAGCTCAACAAACCTGAATCGCTTTAACTCCCTCCTTCTCAGGACCTCTCTCCCTCACCCCCCAATGAAGACTGTGCCAGACTTACACTGTCTCGCATAAAGAAGATGCGGACGAGCTGTTCTTCACAAGAACTAAAAACAAAATGAGGAATAATGGGCCTAAAACACATTTTTTTTTTACTGGATCTAGAAGGAAAAAAAATCTTTAGATAAAAAGACAGTACAGCCCCGGCCAGTGTAGCTCAGTTGGTTGGAGCATCATCCATAAACCAAAGGGTCAAGGGTTTGATTCCTGGTGAAGGCACATGGCTTGGTTGTGGTTCAAAAGTGGTCAGGGCATGTGGGAGAGGCAATCAATCCATGTTTCTCTCCCACAGCAATGTTTCTCTCCCTCTCTCTCCCTGCTCTATAAAATCAGTAAGCATGTCTCAGGTGAAAATAAAAAAAAAAGAAAATACAGTATATATAATGTATTCCAAAAGAACATCCAGAAGACAACTTGTAATTATTTAGTAGACACTAGCATCTGCAGACCTCTGAACCAAATATATATTTTTAAATCTAATAATTACATAGGACTAAAAAGTCAATGCCTTTTACTGGATGACTAGTAGAAGACAGAGGCCTGACATTATACTCAATTAGGTTCTAAAGTACACATTTTTTAGCATTTCAATATTCCGAATTCACAATGTATTTTACAAGCAATAACAAGTCACAGCTAAACTGGCAACACTTTTTCTTTCTTTTTCCATAGTGACAAAAAAAATGGTGTCTCTTATAATAATGACATCTTAAATTTGATGAAATATATCACCCCTAACACATGTTAAGATGCCATCCTGCAATTTAGGCAGTGGTCCTCATAAACATTATATGGTAGTAAACAAAATTAATTAATTACACTTTTGGTTCATTTTTAAAGGACATCATCTAACTTTTTTTGAAAAAGATTTTATTTATTTTTAGAGAGGGCATGGGAGGGAAAAAGAGAGGGAGAGAAAACATGATGTGTGAGAGCAACATAATTGGTCGCCTCTTGCACAATCCCCAACTAGGGACCTGGCCTGCAACCCAGTCATGCACCCTGACTGGGAATCAAACTGACAACCCTTCAGTTCACAGGCTGGCACTCAATCTTACTGAGCTACATCAGCCAAAGTGAAAATTATCTAACTTCATATATGTCATAATTCACTGAAGTCAGGTTTTTTTTTACTCAACTTCCCTTTTTTATCAGAGTGTAAGAACATTTTCACAAGCTCCTTAATTTCATAGATTTGACCATATCACAGAATGAAATCATGTCCCACAAAATGTTAATAGAGTAAAAGTCTGCATATACAGAAATTATTTTACAAAATAGAGTCCTCCAGTTTTAGGAATGTAAAAAAGGAAGTTTTAATCATCTAACAATTTTTAAAAGGCAACAGGCAGCCCTGGCTCTTTAATATTCTCTCTGTCAGCATACCCACAACCTTCTTAACCTTCAAATGACAAAGAACTAAAGCTTGACTTTAATGTCTTAACAAATGAGTAGGGAAAGGGTCTTCATGAGAAAAAGTGAAGTGGAAAACAGCTCATTTAATAAATTCACAATACTCTGGTATAATAATCATCATCTTCATTTGCTAGCCATACATTTAAAAAACAAAGTAGAAAAAAGAAATGTAATGATTTTTCTAAAATCAGAGAACGTCAGATCCAATTCTTGGCTTGTAGGAGAGGCCACATCTCAAGAAAATATTAAAATGAGATACATAAAATAGTACTTAAAATATATCTTCATATAAATTTTCCTGTATTTGAAATTAACAAAATTAATTTCTAAAAAGAACAGGTAATGATATCAAGGATCTGTGGTAAAGGGTATTCCAAAACAATAATGATATGAGAGGGCAATTCAGCAATTAGTCAATTAGGAATTCACATTAAGGAAATATACAAAAATATAATTCCAAGATGCTCATTCATAACAATGCTTATGGTAATAAAAAACTGTAACTTAAATATCCAAAATGGAAAATTTATTAAATAATGATCATACTGTCAGCAGAATATTTGGCAGCCATTTCAAATAGTAGAAACCCATCAATAATGTGAAAATATTTTCACAAATGAGTAAAGAGAGCTCTCTGAAAAGGCTATAATCTTTTTTGTTTAGAGAGAGAATATACACCTCAAGCTGTATACATCAAATAACGGTGATTATTTCTAGAAGATAGGGACTAGATGATTTTTATTTTCATTTATATTTACTCTTTATAAAATCTGTTATGGTTCTCTGAACAAAACTTCATTAATGACAAAAGGCAAAATAAGATGATACACAAAAGTTCCTATATGTCTCTTTATAATCTGATCATTTCTTAATAGTCCCTCATATTATGACTTTTTTCATCTTATAAGATGCTATATTTGTTAAGAGAATAATTCTTTCCTAATCAAAAGTTAAAATCCCAGCATAAAAACATCACAAAAGCATCACTATATTAAATATGTAAATATTTTAAATCATAACTTACCATATAAGGAATACTCGGCTTCCTGACCTGTGTCACTCTCACTGGAGGTTGACGTGAGGCTGGTGGTTAAAGTATTACTTAATGACTGACCAACTGACAAAACTGTTGTTGCTGTAGCTACATTACTGCTGCTAGTAACACTGGATGTTGACATAGTCACTGTTGATGTAGTACCCGGTGTGGTCAAATTAGGGAAACTCTGAGCACCCATTAGAGGAGACGCTAAAGATAAAAATGAAGCAGATCAGTACAAATAGGAAGAATTGTATAAACCTTACAAAAACTAGATGTGTATTTTTAAAAAAGAACAGGATCATGAAACACTAAGTTATTAAATGGCTGAAAAGCAACAACTTTGGGAACCCAACTGAAATCCAACTAAAAATTCTTATTTTTATAGCACTATTATTTTTCAAAATATTAAACCAAACTTTTTTTAAAAAGTTAAATAAGCAATGCAATAATTCCCAATAATATTTTCCAAGGGAACTACTTTGACCCACTAGTAGCTTAAATTAGAATGATATAACTTTTAGCAGTTAACAATTTAGAACCTAAGTAAAAGTTATACCAGGTGATGCTTTAATTTCAACTGACTGTTTAATAGTCATTTATTTCCTCATACAACTGTACTTAATGATTTATCATTGAGGAGTGAAAATCAGAGTGTGTTATTGTTTTATCCTTCCAGAATAAGAAATTCTTTATCGCACTTGAATTCTTTAGACATGAGTCCATAGAACTTAACTTCATATTCCTGAAGTGCTAAATTTGATGGAGCTATATCTGACATGGTTAATGATCAGTTAAAGACTGAAGCCAGAACCCACTGAACAAGAAACCCTACTTCACATCCCTCAAAGTGGAAAAGGCATTGGGTTCCATAAGGAAAAGCTCACTTACTTGCTGTGCTCATCACATTCCTCCCCAAAGTATTAGTGTTGTTATCACTGCTGCTTCGGCTTAGATTCATGTTGTTCGTGGCATTAGTCCGTGCTATGTTTGCCACTCTCCTTACAAAACTCTCCAAGCTAGATGTTTCTCTTGAGGACAGGTTAGGTACACTTGCACTAGAGCTCATAGGGGCCCCAGCAGCCAACAGAGAACTCACTGACAGTCTGTTACTTGCTGAGGAGCTAAGGGGTCGTTGTGAAGCTGCTTCTTTATTAGTTAACTCAGATACTGAACTAACATCAGGAGAACTAACACTAACAATTCCCATGGATATTGCACTAGACTCCCCAGGAGTACGAACAGAACTGTCAGGACCTAACTTTCTTTCAGCATTTTCACTTCCCGTTTCCGCTGTTAAGGTACTGGTGCTTGCACTGGAAGATGACCCTACTTCTGTTTGAGGGACGTTTTCAGCAGATGAAAGAACAACAATTGGTTCATGGACATCAGCTCCTGAAACTATACTGTGTTCCATTACAATTTCTGATCTCCGTTCCGTTTTGGTCGAACCCAAGCTGATGTCGCTGCTACTGGCCACGCTACACACAGAACTGCTGCTTCCTTTTCTACTTGAGGAGCCTGCAGCAGCAGATGTCTTGTCTGGACAGTTGTTTTTCACCAAGCTGCTCCATGCTTGCGTTGTGCCTGAAACAGTGGATGAAACAGGTTTGGGTGATGCCACTGTATCAGGGTCGTACCCTGGTGCAAGCTTGAGGTCAAATTTTCCTTCTGCGCCCATACGGTAAGAGTTTGAGCCACCAGCATCCCAGGTGACATCAATCCAGCCTGGAAAGGGACAGGAGTTTGTGAGACCCAGCAGAAAGCAGAGAGGAGCGTGTCAGACAGTAGCTCCACAATGTGGGATCAGCTTTTCATCAGTGTTGTACTTGTTGGGCTTTCTATAGTCATTTAAGGTCTGCCGATTAAAATTAAATTATTCCTTTCAAGTCTATTATTTCTATACTGTTCGCTTTGCTGATATTTAAAAACAATGTAAGGGGCAGGTTTATATCTATTGGGGTATCTTTTAAGAGGGAGAACTGTTAAAAATTATAAAACAAAAACTTGATACAAATGGTAAAATACTGCAACTTCAGCAATACAGATGAGATCTAAGTACAAGGCTTTTCTAGTTGCTAAATAGGATCATGTGGTTAAATTGTTCTTTAGAGAAAAAAAGTGCTGGTTCGCCATTAATTTCTGAGTTTGGGCTAAATCCTATAATTGACAAACTATTCATATACCACTGTAGAAATTTTAGGTCACTAGCTCAAATTACACTAAGTTAGCATTTCGGTTGTGTTCTCAAAGTTCAGTGGTTACTTGGTTCTCTTATGATTAAGTTTAATAAATCTGAATAAGCACAGGAAATTCTAAAAGCAAAATTTTAAGAGTAGGCAAGGAAGGCTCTTTTACTAGAACCTATATGCTAAAGCTAAAAGCGTGTGAAGAAGTAATGAGCAAAATGATATTCAATCTATATTTACTTGTACTTGGAAAGTGATACTATTTTTTAAAGCAATTAACTTCCAGAAACAATAAAATAAAGTGCCTATTAAAAAGGAAACTAATAGAAAGTTTACAATCTCATTTTAGTGTTATAAACTAACTCACTTCATAGAAACACACACAAAAATGTTTATTCTTAGGGTATAACAAGTCTTTCTATCAAGGTTAAAAGTCCTTTAGCCATACACACGCGTACCCCCATGCATGTGCACATATGCATGTGCACACACATGCACACAAACACGTGCACACAGATGTACACACACACACAAGTTCATCTATGTGTATGATGAGATTCAGAGGGTTATGAGCAATACTGAATTACCTGTGGGGATTCTCTTTGAGTTCTCTGAGAGGAAAACTGCCCCAAATCTACAAAATCTAGTTTACATGAGATTTCAATTGCCTCAATTTATTCTTTAGGCTGAAATAACCTCTGAAGAAACAGCAATTAACTATCTCTTCTGTGACATGCAAAAGTGTGGGAAAAGTAAAGGTTCAAAAACATATCCTAACCCCAAATAAAAATAATATTTGCATTGTATTAATTGGTCCAAAAATACACTGATAGTTTTTTTTCATAGCACTTATATTTGTAATTGTACAGTTATCTGTTTCACTCAAAAGAAGGCAGGGAATCATACTTTGGTGCTGACCATTGTATACATGAGGTCTAATGAAGTACCTTTATATAACCAGGCATTCATATTTGTAGAATAAATGAAAAATATTATCTATGTGTTCATCAGATATCCCTATGAACACATAAACTTTTAAAAAATATTTTATTTATTTATTTTTAGAGAAAGGGGAAGGGAGGGATAAAGAGAGGGAGAGAAACATCAATTGGTTGCCTCTAACCCACCGCCTGTAGGGAACCTAGCCTACAAACCCAGGCATGTGCCCTGACTGGGAATCAAACCAGCGACCTTTCGGTTCGCAGGCCAGCACTCAATCAATCCACCGAGCCACACCAGCCAGAGCAGATTCTTTAGGGGAAAAAAGAGATTTAATTGATATAATGCCAAAAAAATAATTTTAAAATATAAGCCATTCATATTAGGCTTGAGAATATGTTTAAACTGACATGTAAGGGAAACTAAGAAAGAGTTCATGCATACTATCCGCAAGTATACAGGGATAAAATTCTAAACTTCTCCTATGCCCCGAAAATAGATAAAAAGTAGAGTTAGTAGTAACCAGCCATTTTTAGAAACGGTTGGCTTAAGTATTTGAAAGCTAAGAACCTTCTCTGACATAAAGGTTTTAAGGTACAACTAACAGAAATAGCCATTCTAGTGAGCCAAAACTCTGAATCCCTACATCTGTCAAATCAGCAAAAATAAGCCTTTCTTATACACTAAATTCTGAAATTACAAGATTCCAATTTTCCTATGCAGTTGCTTTAGTTGATTTCCAGCCAAGAAAAATGAACTGCATTCACATTTCCCTAACTAGCCCACATAATTAAAAGCCAAAACAATTTAGGAGAACTTGAGTATTAACTAGGAATCACTAAGATACCCAAAAACAAGAACATTTGAAATTTCTGAGTTGAATGGTGCTATTGTCATCTCACTACAGGTCTTTACGAATCTTGGCAGTTAGATATAAGCTAACTCACTGTTAACATGTTCCGATAACAATGCTTTTCAATTAGGGTATGACTATAGAGAAATGTATCTGGAAGTAATATAATTCAAGAACCAATTTTAAAAGCAGTAAAATCTAAGAGCTTATCTAAGTAACTTAAAAATTAAAGCCTTTCTCACAAACAAAATGAACATATTAAGTTATTAAATGATCATCATACTACCAAGCACCGTCACTTCTCCTAAGAACCCGCCACTGGTTAAGGTATTATCCACTAATACATCAGCCTTCTAAGTTATTAAAATATTAGTCATATAGTTGCTTCTGGGAATTAATAGCAATTTATTAAATCGGTAGGAAGTTCCCTAAAATTTACAGCATTAAAAGTTAAAAATGAACTCAATTTAAACAACAATAACCACTACAAAACAAAAGTTTAACAAAGTTTAAAAAGTCCAAAGAAAAAAGTTGGTGGTCTGAGAAACACTGAGATATCTTATAATCTACTAATAAATGAAAAGGCTACAATTCTTATTCTATGCTTTATTGAAAAACAGTAACTAAAAATCTTAATTCTTTTTCTTCTATGTGACTTATAATAGAGTAAAAAATCACTGCCTGATTCCTGTCAGGCTAACAAGATAGAGAAAAGTATAGGTAATTAACATAAAGATAAATGAAAACTTATGAATAATAAACTTTAAAAAAAGCACAAAATGTACCGTGAATGGACTCAACTTATACAAACTTATTAATCACTTCAAATTACCAATAAATTTTGAGTCAAGACCTAGTATTTAAAATTTTCCCGTATTTCTAAAGAAATGATTTTTCCCTTTTGTTGTGAAAACAATAAATTCATTCTTCCACATATTGCTAAGACATTTATACAATTTATAAATTATCCCAAAATAGGAAAAAAAAAAAGCCTTGTTATTTAAGTGCCTGATTTCCACACCACAAATGCCGAGCACCTACTCACCATTATGAAGCTCCCCGGTGACCGTGCCTTCCCCCTGCGGGCTGCCATCCTGATCTCGCCATTTCCAATCCAGGCCTCTGATCACACGAGCTCCTGGAACCATGTATTTCAGGACCTGGGAGCGCACTAGACGTCTCTGTCTTCTAAGATTAGCTTCTGCTTCCTTAGCTGCTTTTCCTGTAAGGTAAAAATCAGAGAAATAAAAAAAGTTATTAAACAAAAAACAAAAACACATTAGATAAATATAGCTGTTTCAGTAACTTAGAAAAGCCTACTATGATCTCCTTACCTAGCTGATCTTCACACACTCCATTGACAGTACCATAGAGTTCAAATCCAGAGAGTGAGAGGTAGTGAGTCTGACCACTAGCATTCTTTCCCATCTGTTTAATTCTCACATGTCGCCACCCTTGTTTCTCATCCTTTGGTGGGTCAAGAGGCCAGGTTGCTGTAGACCTGTGGATGTGTTAATGAAGAAAATTGTGCAATATTTTAAAACAAATGAAAAGATGTTTAAGGAACAGAATATTTTTTATATAACAAAGAACTACAGGAAAAATAACTTTCATACTCAGTGAAGTTTCTTACACAAATTAAAAAAATCAAAGTGAGAAATATAATATCAAGAAAGTCAAATATGAAATGTTTAAATGTAAATTGTTAATTTGACTCTATAGAAATTTATGATTACTAAAATCCAAAATAAGTTGTTTTATGAGTAGCAAATGTGCATTTATGATAAAAAGGATTTTTTAAATTCTTACAGTTTTAAGTGATGTATTTACATACTAATGTTAAAGCTTGAAAATATTATCTAGTAATCCTAGTTAAGAAGCTCCTACCATATTAAATACAGAAAATAATTTAACTTCACACTCTATCTACTCCTCAAAATATGCGACAAGGTACAATTAATACTCATCAGAACTAAAATTTTAGAAATGTAACATTAAACTTCTGTCTTTAAAAAAATTATATATAAGCATAAAATTTAGGAAAAGATGTATAAAAATAATAAACATAAAAATCATCTATAATTCAATAACCAGCAATAAGCCTCTGTTAATTCGTTGAACATTCACAATTATTATGTGAGTATATGAAGAGCTTAGTAAAAAGCCATTTCCAGCCCTAACCAGTGCAGCTCAGTTTGCTGGGTGTCATCCCGAAAAAATGAAAGGTCAACGGTTCAATGCCTGGTCAGGGCGCATGCCTAGGTTGCTGGTTCATCCCCGTTCGGGGCATGTACTAGAGACAAATGATCAATGTTTTGCTCCCTTCTCCTTTTCCTTCCCCTTCTCTCTAAAAAATAAATTATTTTTTTAAAAGGCTTTTTTTTATTAGTGTGCTACATACACACAAATATTGCATCATTTTCTTTTTAAATCAACATGCTCAGCTTTCTACTAATGTTTAGTGTAAAGCTTTTGACACAAAGTTTTGGTAAAGTCAGCTTTTCCAGTTTTATAATTCCTAAATTGTACTATTAAGTGATATTTTTACAAAGAAAACCTTGCTTCAATATCTCACAAAGAAGAGAGCTCTAAGCATATACAATTATAAAAACAAACATAGCTCTTTACTGAGTTTTCCAATTCACAAAGACTCCTCAACTAACCCTGGTTCATTGAGACTGCAGTCATCGACATGGGTATAAAAAGAAGTCCAGTTCTGTCCATCTTTGGATACCTGGAAAACCCAGTTTCTCAGGGCAGACCTTCCATAACCACGAGCGTGACGAAGTGTATATGCCGATGGTATCACCCAGAGACCCAGGTCTATGGCAAACCAGGCATTTTTATCATCATTGCTATGACAATTTAAAGCTGAATTATCACGACTTAGTATGTCTTCTAAGCGTCCATAAGGCAGATTTCTTCCCTCTGATGATGTTACTACTACAAGTCCATAAGCCGCTGGATTTACCCATTCATACGCAGTTCTACACAAAAATAAGAAAATACTAGTGGTTAACACTATTAAAATAACTGCATTTATTCACATTAGCTTTTTTCCACATAAAATTATATCAACTTTAAAAATTCTACAATTAACAATTTAAGATCTTTCTTCATCAAAATTAATTTAGAGTCTTAAATTTAACCTATGAGACAAAATTCCTTCAACTACAGGATACTCAAATTTTATTCTACTACCTAAAATTATTTTTCCAGGTCAATGTTTTCACTCCACCTTAAACAGAATGACTTACTTGGCATTCGTCCCAATCCAGTAAATGATTCCATTTTCATCAAAATCATGCTGGTGCCGAAATATAAAATTTTGGCCTTCTCTTAATTTTCGAACAAAAACAAATGAAGATCGGTCAAAATCATACCACTGTTTTGCTACCTAAACCAAAGAAAATACAAAAGATACTTTAATAATGTTATTGTAAAACATACTGCCCACTCTTTTCTTATCCCTTTAATGTGTGTTTGGAATATAATATACACTAAGTAAACAATATATAGGAAAATAAAAACAGAAAAATAGAAATTTTCACAACTGAAGTACCCCACTAATAATATCATGGAGTATTTCTTTAGTTTATCATTTCAACAGCTACAATAAAACAAAGTCTTGATTATATGATACAAAAACATTTTTCTCTTATCAGGTTTTACACATCTTAATAGCTACATAGTATTATTCAATTAATGAAAATACTTATCAATTAGATACTCCTTTATTAATTAGCATTAAGGTTTTGTTCACTATTTCAACACTGCAAATAATTTTAATAAACATCTTTATGAAGAAACCATTTATAATATATAAAGATTATTTTCTTAAAGTAAATTCCAAAAATGGAATTACTAGATCAAACTGTATTACATAACTCTGGATGCATACTGCCCAAATTACTTTTCTAAAGGGTTAACCACAGCAGAGACTGGTCATTTTGCCGTGCCTATGCAGAGCTCACCATTTTTAAGAGATACTGTTCCAAAGATTCCACTGTGGCTAAGGGTTCCATCTTCAACATCCTGCCAGTCCTGTCTATCAATGCGGTTTCACCAGGGGCACGCTCCAACCGAAACCTTAATCTTCTTGTAAGTATCTACACAGAAAGGACCAAAATGCTTCAGAAAATACCTTGCATTTTCTTACAATTGTAAACAAGGAGCTGTTACACAAACACAGTAATTCAAATCTATAAAGTATAACTATAAATAAAGGATCAATGTCTGCTTTCTATTAAATGCCTTTGTTTTAAATAAAGGTCCTCTGAATTAAGTGATACTGGCTTTCAAGAAACAAACAAAGTCGACTATTTAAAATTTCTAAACAACCCTGATGGGTGTTGCTCAGAGGGTTGAGTGTTGTCTCACAGAGCAAAATGTCACTCACTGGTTTGAGTCCCGGTCAGGCCACAGGCCCAAGGTGTGAGTGGCGAGAGGCAACTGATCTCTACGTCTCTCATGTCCCCCTCACACACTGATGTTTCCCTCCCTACTTCCCTTGCCTTCTCTCGAAAAATATTTTTTTAATCTTTTAAAAAACTAAAACATAAAAATAATAAAATTTCCAAACAACTTCAAATATAATGGGTTAACCAAAAAGTCCATTTAGTTTTTTCCATAGAATAAAAGATGCATTTTTTTCATTTTCATCAATAATTTTATTGATATGGATATTTTTTGTGTATCAGCTCTCTCCTGCATGTATAACACTGATTGTTCTCAATTAATGTCGCAGTTTGACTGCTATCAACTTCAGTGGTCTACCCAACCACGGAGCAGTGTCCAGTGAGAAATCTCAATGGCTATACAAAAATTCACCAACTTTGATTTTTTTTAAATGCACATTCATTGATATGACAGCTGTCACATACAATCTAACAAAATTGTTTTGCATGAAGTTAAAGATAACTATGCACTTACTAAAGCCATCTTAGGGAAAAAAACAAATGAACTTTGGGGCAGACTCAATATTTACATGGTACAAAACACTTTAAAGAAGTATTACATCTCTAATTTAAAGCCTGTATTTTTCCAGTTAAATTAAGAAAAGTACTAATTAGCTTACTCCTTTAAAACTAGAATGTATTAAATAATCTATAGCTAATAAGCTTTATTTTTATTTTACTGAGAGGAAAGGGTAGAGAGGGAACCAGGGAGGGAGGGAAAGGGGGAGGAGAAAAGACAGAGAAAGAAACATCAATTTGTTGTCTGGTGTATTTATGTATCCACCACCTGGTGGATTTTTTCATGTGCCCTGACAGGAATCAAACCCACAACCTTGATGTACTGGGACAACAATCTAACCCAGAGGTCCCCAGCCCCGAGCCTCTGACAGGTACCAGTCCCTCCTGACCATCCCCCAACCACACCCATGCCTGAGCTCCGCCTCCTGTTACCCCTACACCCCAGTCCTTGGAAAAACTGGTCCCTGGTACCAAAAAGGTTGGGGAACTCTGCTCTAACCAACTGAGCAACCTGACCAGGGTCCTTAACTTTTAAAAATGCAAGATAGCTTCCAATCCAGTAAGTTTTAGTAAGAAAGAGACTAGCAGTGTGAGGCAGCTTCATTTCTGTATAAATCTTCACTACTTCCTCTCTATCATTCTGTCTGAAATGAAATAAAGCAGACCTTAACATCTTGTTTAATACATACACAATGTGAAGTGCACTAACTGTACTGTAACTCTCTAGACAAACAAACTCTCTGGTCTGGGAGTCCCATGGCTTCCACAACATCAATGGGTTCTTGGAGGTATGGCAAGTTTTTACCTTGAGTAGGCATTGTTTTGTCAAATAAAGATTCTCGGTCACTTATTAAAGGCAGTATTTAAAACAAAACTATCCCATGCAGTGGAATGCAGTATAGGGTGGACTAATGCAAGATTGAAGGCCAAAGGACCTGCTGGGAAATACTTAAAAGTAACCCATAGAAGACATGATGAAGATATTAACAGTGAGAATATTTGTCTGTTCATACCTGGATCACAGTAGCTAACCAAAGAATAATTAAATCAATGAATGCAAACGTCAACCAAATAACATTTAGGGAGAAATGGGCTTTTTATAAACACCTATGATAATGACAGATGTCTGAAAGGGTCAGTAGGAATAAGGAAGGCCATCAGACTCTAACCAGTTAACACAGAAAACACAAGAAAGACAATTAGGCTTACATATTTGACACACAGAGATATAGGGACATAACTCATAATTCTAGAACAAAAGGACCCTTTTTCCTACTTTTCCACAGATCTTTTTCCACTTATGACCTACCAAATATGATACATTACTTATGATAAATATTTTATTGAAAACCTATAGCAATTTGATTAAACAAAATAAAATTGAAATATCAGTATATTCAAGAGTCATTAAAAAGAACAATCCAGAGGCATTAGGGTTAAAGTCCTTAATGATTAAGCAGAATCGTTATTTAACACAACATGAAAGTTTTTGTTTATGTTTTTCAGAAAAGTGGAAGTCTGTTCCTAACAGCATTCAGCAATAGCAATGACTACATTTTTCATGGTTACCTGGAGGTTGTATGTAGATCCTGGTGTATCATACAAATGGAGAGGTAGACGTTCAATAGATTCCAGTACAGCTATTAATTTTCGAATTAATGCAACTGCTGGTCGACTGTGAAAAAAAGAGTTTTTAAGATAATTTCATGAAAAAGTTCATACACACATGGCAATGACGAACCTCATATAGATCTCTACTTTCTTTTGAGTACAAAAAGAAGTTTAATTTTTAATTACACTACATCTGAGTGAGCTAAGATACTCTCGTAACTCGGTTTCCTTAAGGATATTGCATTTTTCACCCTGGCTGGTGTGATTCAGTGGATTGACCACCAGCCTGCGAACCAAAGGTTTGATTCCCAGTCAGGGCACATGTCTGGGTTGTGGGCCAGGTCCCCAGAAGGTGGTGTGCGAGAGGCAACCAAACATTGTTGTTCCCCTCCCCTTCTTCCTCCTTTCCCCTCTGTCTAAAAATAAAATACACAAAATCTTAAAAAAAAAAAATATTGCACTTTTCTTGGAAAACTTTTATCCACTGCATTCAAAGTAGAATTGTATTAGTTTTCTTAAGTTTAAAAAATTTTATTGTATTTGACATACATAGAAGAATATATAGAACAGAAAAGTTTTGGAAATGATGGTATTTGTTGGCAAGACGACACTGATAAAATGTTTCTAGAAAATAATCTGACAATTTGTATCAAGAAACTTTAAAAGTCATCTATCACCTTTAACTCATTAACATCACTTAAAGGAATTTATATAATAAGATATATCCACTGAGACAAGTATTGTTTAATACTAAAATAATTTGCAAAGAGCTAAAAATTTTAATATAATAATGTTCATATTATTATACAGCCATTAAGTGAAAGATGCACTCATTTAAAATGGTATTTAAAATTAGTAAGTTTGAATTTCAATTATTTTTAAAATTCACATTCAATAGTAAATAAAATAGTAAAATGAAACTTCATCAACCCATCACCCAGCTTCAACTATATCTACTAATAACCAATACATTTCTATCCACATCCCCACCCATTTCTCTCCTCCCATATATTCTGAAGAAAATGCCAAGAGAATATATCATTTTGTCTAGAAATATTTCGAGTATGTACTTCTACAAAAGAAGAATTCTTAAAATATAAAAATCATATCATTATCACACCTAAAAAGTAATGAACAATAATACTTAATATCAAATATTTAATCAGTGTTCAGAGTTCCAGTTGTAACTTAAATTTGCTTTAAAAATCTTTCATCTTTATTGAATAACTTTCCTATTTTGTGTATAAACACTATTAGATTCTGTTTTAAAGTAAACATATCACAAACACTATAAATACCAAATTAAAAGAAGTGTGGACATTTACCTTTCATCATCTTCATTTTCACTAAAGGCTGTTTTAAAAACATTTATTCTTTCTACCAGTTGACTACAGTCTTGTTTCATATCTAAATCCATGCTCTAAAGAAAACAAAAAGGAGAAAGTACAAAAAAAGTTTTAAGGCTGCTACTAAAATTATCAAAAACATATACAACAAAGGTGAATATTAATATTTATAAAATAATCATTAGAATCTAATTGAAATCATTATCTTCTTTCCATTAAAATTCTTTGTAGCCCTGGGTAGTGTGACTCAGTAGATTGAGTGCCGGCCTGAAAACTGAAAGGTCACTGGTTCAATTCTTAGGGTACATGCCGAGGTCCCTAGAGTTCAGGGCGTGCGAGAGGCAAATGATCAAAGTACCTCTCAACACATGAATGTTTCTCTCCCTCTCATTCTCCCTTCCCCTCTCTCTAAAAATAAATGAATACAATCTTTTAAAAAGCAAATAAATAAAATAAACTTTTTACTATACGACTACTAGACCATAGCTAACAAATACATGGATTTTTTTCTTCATTCTTCAATGTTATAATGGAGGAGCAATTACACTGTTAAATCAGTTTGTCTCAAGGTGTAGTATGCAAGGTCATTTCAGATTATTTATGATGGATATTTTACATTTTAATATTACTATGTATTTTAATTACTATTAGAAAAAACTGCTTTTATAAAAACAGTGACTTCATAGACATCACTAAGTGACATTATGTGATATATCAATACAACTTTAATAAGTGGAAATTAAAATTAATAGATATGAGACTGACTGAAGTTCAAGTAAATCTTTAGTGTATCACCACATACAATGATTAAGATCAAGTAATTCAAACAGCCAAGAGAACTAAAATACAGACAAAACTTTCACTTTCCACAATTCTGTTATAATTGTTACAATAAATATACATGATGTTCCATTAAAATAATGGAAAGTTTTTATCACAATAACATTAGGTATTTAAGAAGGTCTTAAGACTAACTCCATTTTTTATAAGGAAATTAGAGCAGAGTGTTAAATCTTAGGCTAAAGTAAGTATTTTATTCAACAAAATCTTGAAGAAATAATGGGATAACACAAAGATTTAAATAAACTCAACTATTTAGTTCAATTAACTCAAATTAATAATGCACCTTAACGTAGAGGCTGGAAAAATTATAAATATTAGTATTTATTACTCAGCTTTTAATATTTCTTATCAAAACAAAGTAAATATCACTCTGCCAAAAGGGTAGCTACAAATGATTTTTAAAACTATATACTTCATTCTGTACTATTTCATAAACTTACATTGTTTAAAACAGTAAGAAGTGCTTGCACCAAGCCACTACTGCACATTTCATATGGTGAAATTGTGTTTTCATCCTTCAAAAGTACAATTAGATTTTCTAAAGCTGTCTTCATTAAATCTCTCCAAGTGTTTTCACTCTCAATACACTAAGAGAAAAAACAATTTTAATAAAGACAATCAAAAAATAAAAGGGCTTTATACTTATCAGAACATCAATTACCATGAAAATAAACTAGATATTAAATAAAATTAGGGCCCGCCCTGGCTAGTGTAGCTCAGTGGATTGAGCACATGCCTGTGAACCAAAGGATCGTGGTTCGATTCCCAGTCAGGGCACATGCCTGGGTTGCAGGCCAGTTCCCAGGAGGGGATGCAGGAGAGGCAATTGATATTTCTCTTTCTCTCTCCTTCCTTCCCCTCTAAAGATAAATAAATAAAATCTTTATAAATAAATAAATAAATAAAATTAGGAGGTTCAAATTATTAATGCAATTTTTTTTCTAACCAGAGTCAGCAAACTTTTTGTAAAGTGCTGATAGCAAATACTATAGCCTTACAGGCCACGTGCTCTTCATCAGCTCAGCTGCTGTAGCCAACAAAGCAGTCAGACAACACAGGGGTGGGCAAGACCTGGTTTACAGTTGTTGAGTACATGAAACACAATTTATTCTTGTATTATTGATGATTAATTATTGTATTTATTTGTATTACAGTTGTAAACCTCCCTTTACCCACCCTGTATATAAAAGAATAAGCATAGTGTAAGCAACAAAACTACTTATGGATACTGACATTACATTCTTACATAATTTTCATGTATCATGATCATTATTCTTACTTTTGTTTTCAACCATTTAAAAATACAAACATCATCCTAACCTCGCAAAGTCATGCAAAAATAGGTGATAGAACAAATTTAGTTCATGGGTATAATCTGCTTATCCCTGATCAATATCCATAATACAAAGAATAAAGGGAAAAAAGTAAACTAAGGTCACTGCATATCATAAAATCCAGAGGCTAACTTACTTGTCTATTTGTATGAAGTTCCCAAGATGACTCTAACTGAGTTGCTATGTTTCTCAGTGTTACCACCACTCCACGAGGCATGCTCTCAACAGCTTTAAAGTGATCGTCATATAAATCACGAGCCATTGTTCGTACCTATCAAAATTAAAGTAACAAATGTAAATTTTCACAATTAATAATTTTACTAAATATTCCCATACACACACACACTTGCAACTTTTATAATTAAGATGTTTGTACCATTAACAACTTCCCCCCAAAATGGTATAACTTCTATTCATACATGTCAACAGGTTCTAAAGATCGAAAAACTACTCTAGATTTTAGCAGTGCCAAAAAAAGAACTCATCACTTTAATTTGATTATTCAAACTTTGTATTCATATACCAAAATGGAACTTACTTCATTTAAACCAAATTGAATAACCTGTAAAAAAATTTTTTTTTTAAGATTCTATTTATTTATTTTTAGAGAGAGGGGAAGAAAGGGAGAAAGAAAGGGAGAGAAACATCAATCAGTTGCCTCTCATGTGCCCCCAACTGGGGATCTGGCCTGCAACCCAGACATGTGCCCTGACTGGGAATTGAACAGGTGACCTTTTGGTTCACAGCCTAGCACTCAATCCACTGAACCACACCAGCCAGGGCACCCTAGGTTTTTTACCTATAGATCCAACCATGTGCAGATGGAAAACAGTATTTTCAATGCACAGTTGGGAATCCGCTGATGCCAACGCCTAACTGTATGCGTTGTTCTACTCCATACCACATGAGTGACTTGAGCATCCTGGGTCCTAAAACCAATCCCCACAGATACAAAGGGACAACTGAGTTTTGAGGGAGTCAGAAGTTACATGCAGACTGCCCTGACTGATGTGACTCAGTGGGTTGGGCATCATCCTGTAAACCAAAAGGTCGCTGGTTCAATTTCCAGTCAGAGCACATGTCTGGGTTGCCCCAGTCAACGTTTCTCTCCCTCTTTCTCCCTCCCCCTATAAAAATAAATAATTTTTTTAAAAAGTTGCATACAAATTTTTGACTGCACAAGGGGAAGCATCCAATCCCCCGTTGTTCAATAGTATACTGTAGAAAAATTATAAGTACAGTAACTATATATACACTGTGGTAAATGTATATACATCGTAGAAAATAAAAACAATGAACACAGAAAAAAGAAAACTAAAGCTATGTTAGATCAGAGCAGCTGTTATATGGCTTATTTTTTTAAATGCTTAGAATCTATCATGCAAACTTTAATATGACAGTATAAAAGTTTAAAAAAAAACCCAGCAAAACCCAAAACTTTACCTTTTGCTTTGTTTTTTCTAACTTAGATTTCAATTTTCTGCCTCTTTTGCCAGTCCAGCCAGTCACAAATTCTGAACCTTAGTTTTTAAAAAAAGGACATTTCAGAAGACACTTATTATTGCAATTTAATATATTCATTTATTATTATCTGCTAAACTTACATACCTACATACTTACCCAGAGATGTTTCTGCAGTAAATGAATGTTTGGTTCCTCTATTAGATTCAAATACAAAGCCAGGTAAATCTTCTTTCAATATTGTTGCTTGCTGACCATCTGAGTTGTGAATTGCAATTTCTCCTTCTTTCAAACATGTTAGTGACCAATTCCCTACAGTGAGTTTAGTGGGTCCTGGTGCTGAAAGTATAGGTTGACTTGAAGTAGCTGGCTTTACTTGGCCTCTAGCTCTTTGTAACTTCTCCAAGAATTCACTTCTGCTTTCTATAAAGACAAAAATGACTGCTTTAAAACCTCACTCTTTTCAAATATTCCTCTTTTTTTTTTTCAACAAAAACTACCCACTGGAATGTCAATTTTATTTTAAAAACTTAATTAGCAGAGTTTGTTTCTTTGGTATACCCTAACTGGTTTGATAAATTTAGGTTCAGGCATAAAAGCAATCCTACAGCCACAATTTTTTAAGGTATAAGAGTTTGGGGAAGAGTTATACCTTGAGACAGCGTAGCATAAGTATAATTCATCACTATAAGGCAAAGGCAGCTTTAGCTAAAAGACTGTAGAGATAAAAGTAGATACAGTACTACTTATACAATCGAAAGGCATTTATGAAATGCTTTCATGATAAAACTTATTTCTGCTGATATTAAAGAAGCTAGCTCTATTAACAGGATATGCTACTTCTGTGACAATGATGGCAAAATATAAGCAGAAAAACAAACTATCCAAATTACAGAACCCAGTAAAACACTTTAGTAGAAACAAAATATTACCTGAACTATCTGATCCACCTTCAGGACTACCACTTGAATACATGGTGGCAAGTTTTCCATCCAAGATAAATCGGAACCATCCATTACTGCCATTGGATAATTCCAAGGCTGCTGCATCACTCCATATATACAAGCAATCCCTTCCCCTGATGATTGACCAGTCTCTCCAATGATATGGTTTACCTTGCTGCAATTCTTTAGCATCTTCCTGGGGTTCATCTTCCTAAATGTGTAAAATTTTCAATGAAATGTGAATAATAATTTCTATTCCAAATATTCATAAGTATTTTAAAAATACAAACATGAATCAAACAACCTGAAAATAATATTCAGTTGCCTATAGTTTAATATATATTCTGATTGAACTAAATCTTACAAATAAATCCTTAAAATGTTAAGAAATTTATGTAAGTATGACATATAATATTTCCCAATGTAGTAGTAAAGACCAATGGATTAGGTCTACCCCACCTCTCTAGGCCTAATTGATTATTTGTAAAAAATAGATGTTTAGACTAGGTAAATGGTATCTAAACTCAGCAGAATCACCAGAGAAGTTCCTCAGAATAAACTGTAGGGCCCTACCCTTAGCCAAATGAATCAAATATACTGGGTTATTCCTATGATCATAAAAATCTTTTAATTAGAGCACTGTAAAAAAACTTGTAAATACTGTTTTCTAACCTGGTATCCTAGAACATTTTCATTTTGCTGACAACATTTAAATACTGAGAATATTCATCATAAACATACATAAATTTTACCGGTGTGCATGCATACATGTACGGGTAAAGTACTTCTATACTTTATGAGGATTTAAACTTTAAAAAAATAAATATGTGGTTTTTCCCCTGAAGTAGCTTATAACACTAAAATAAGATTATAAAATATGGATAACTTCTCTAAATGTAAATACTTATGCCCCAGGCCATGAAATATTAACAAGGACCAAGACTTGCCCACCCACTATAAACAATAAAAGCTAGACAAAATATATAAAAGTGTTTTCAAACACTCAATAACACAGGACTGTGATTCCCTGGAAGATGGAAACAACCAAGGCGATCTCCTTAGGTCCAGGCACGATTTTCTCGCTAAGGTCTTAAAAAGAGGGAATGCAATATTCAACAATGTGAGTTGAGGAAGTGGAGATCTGTGTTTGAAGAGACTGTGTTTGAAGAGCAAATGGAGTATGTGAAGACTAAGTTCAGGGTGAGGGAGTCAAGCAATAAAGACCTCCAGAAATCTGCAATGTGTCACCTAAGTATCTACTGAGTAACAGACCACTCACGTACAAGGTTGAGCAAAGTACAAGTGAAAAAGTGTAAGCTGAACAATTCCGAGAGAGCACACAAGTTGATCAGATACTTGCATTCCAAAAAGCCAGAGTGGAAAATCCTTGTACAATCGTTGAAAAGTTTCCAAATTTGACAAATATCATAAGCCCACAAATAAAGAAAATGAAACAATCCCGAGCAGGGATATATGCCCATGTATGCATGTGCACACATACACACCTAACAGGGCAAAGCGTATCAAATTGCTAAAATTGATAAAATCTTTAAAAAGCCAGATGATGAAAAGGTTAAGTTATATACAAGGGAATTGAGATGGGAATTATAGCAAACTTCTCTGTAGGGACTATGCTTATCAGGTAACAATGGAGTATCTCTAATGTTCTAGAGAATGATAACCCAAGAGTCCTTTGGCACCAAAAACACTCATCGAAATAAAAGCCAAATTAAAATATTTTCATACCAAAAAAAAGTCTAAGAGAACTTTATGGTATGCCTTTTTCTTTTCTAAATAATATATTTTGAAGAACAAAAGTTTAATTGTACTGAAGTACAATTCATTGACTTTTGGTTCTTTATAGTATAACCTTTTAATGCCCTATTTGAGAAATCTTTGTCAAGCTCAAGATCACTAAGATTTTCTTTGTAAGTTTTACAATGTTATCCCACACATTTCAGTCTATAGTTTATTTTCTTTTTTTTTTTTAAGTTTTATTTGTTTATTTTCAGAGAGAGGGGAAGGGGAGTGAGAAAGAGAGGGAGAATCATCGGTGTGTGGTTGCCTCTCATATGGCCCCCACTAGGGACCTGACCTGCAACCCAGGCATGTGCCCTGACTGGGAATCGAACTACGACCCTTTGGTTCGCAGGCCAGCGCTCAATCCACTGAGCCACACCAGCCAGGGCTGGTTTATTTTCTGTTAATGTTTGTATATAAGGGTTAAGATTTCACTTTTTTGCAATTGCTATCCACTTCTGCAAGCATTTTTTAAATTCTTATTGAATTTACGGGGGTGACATTGTTTAATAAAATTATAAAGATTTCGCGTGTACAGTTCTATAACACATCATCTATACATTGTGTTGTGTGTACACCACCGTAAGTAAAGTCTCCTTCCATCGCATTTATCCCCTCTTTACCCTCTTCTACCTTGACCACCCCCTTTCCCCCCTGGTAATTGCCATACTGTTGTATGTGTCTATTAATTTTTTGTTTTGTGGGGTTTTCTTTTGCTTAATCCTTTCACCTATTTCACCCAGCCCTCATTCAAGCATTTTTTTAATATAAATCATCCTTTCCTGATTGAATTGTCTTAGCACTTAGGCTGAAAATCAATTGACCATATATACAGGAGTTGGCAAAAGGAGGTTTACAGTTGCATGTGAAAATTTATTCTTATATTATTATTTATTAATTACCGAATTATTTTCCATATGAACACTTGTAAACCTTCTTTTTCCCACCCCTGACTGTGTGTCATTAATCTACCTTACACTACTACCACACTTTCTTGATTACAACAGCTTTATAAGATTTGAAATCTGCTGATGTATGTCCTTCAACTTGGATACTTTGCAAGGTAGCTTTAGCTATTCTAAGTCTCCTGCATTTCCATGTAAATGTTAGAATCTGCTTATTAACTTCTACAAAGACTGCTGGGATGTGTAAGCTACTTCTTGAGTGCAAGAATTCCAGCGGCATAAACCCCGACATCACCTTGTTTGTTGTTCTTTGTTAAATTCAGGAATCACTAACACACATATATTCTCTCTCTCGCCCTCTCAGGATTCTACAGTTACAACTCATACCCAAATATCCTCCCAAAAATATCACTATCTGCCCTGACTGGTGTAGCTGGGTGGGTTGGGCATCATCCCACAAACTAAAAGGTCGCTGGTTCAATTCCTAGTCAGGGCACATGCCCAGGTTGTGGGCCAGGTCCCTGGTTGGGGACGTGCACAAAGCAACTGACCACTGTTTCTCTAGCACATCAATACTTCTCTCCCTTTCTCCTTCTCCTCCCCATCTCTAAAAATAAATAAATGAAGCCTTTAAAAAATATATCACTACCCTGTCACTGATATGTAATAAGCATTCATTAAATGTCAGGACTAAATCATTGTTGGCAATCAATAAAGACAGATAAGGTATATTTTAAATTTGTAACCTAAGGCAAGATTATCAATGAATATTGAACCTAACTGGTAAAGGTTTAACGAGGAACAGCATAATTATTTACATAGTCTCAAATTATCTCCCCACAAATCACTTAATTAATTACAAAAGAAAAAAAGAGTGACTTTATAAGAGAAATCTGGCAAAGGCCAACATAACTAAGAGATCCAAATTAACATCATCAGCAAGACAGCAACAAGACATCATGGGCTGCTGAGAAGGCACATACAGCAATGTGCCTTCTCCGAACTAAGTGGTCTCTCCTCCTCAAAAATGCCAAGGCTATGAAAGAAAAAGAAAAGCTGAGAATCTGCTGCAGGTTTTCAGGAACATGATAACTAAATGCAACTATATTCTCCTGTATTGGATCCTAGACCAGAAAGAAAAACATGCTATTAAGGACAATAGCAAATTTGAATTATGTCTAGATTAGATACAATTTTATATCAATATTAAATTTCCTGATTTTTATAACTATACTATAATAAGAGAATATCCTGGTTTTGGGGTGAAGTTTTTAGGTGTAAAAGGGCACTATATAACAAGCTTCTGTCAAATATTTTTAAAATGTACACACACACACACACACACACACACACACACGAATGTCTGCAAATGATAAAGCAAATAGACAAAATGTCAATAATTAGTGAATATGAATAGAAGATACTCTAATTCCTTATTTGCAACTTTTCTAAGTTTTACATATGATCAATAATATATTTTAAATTAATCAGATTTTTAAAAATATAGTACTATTCCATATTACTATTATTTTGTCAAAACCCACTATAAACTGGAACTAGATTTCCTCAAACAAACCTTACTCCTGATACCACTGCACTTAAGATCACTCACTTTTTCCGGTTTTGATTCCTCTTCATTCTCATCATCTGAGGAAGGACCCGCCAAAGTTGACACTTTGCTTATTACACCAAGTCTGGCTAGCTGATCCAAGAAAATATCACCACCTTTATCTACTAAATCCCTTATGATCTGCAAAGCCAGCAAGTGGCCATCATCATCATCCTGGAGGGAATAAAAGGCAATTAGAAAAAATTATAAAAATAAGTTTAGTTGCCTTGAGTAGACAAATGCAATAATTTACACAGAAAAAAATGACTTACTGAAACTGGGACAAAAGTTAAATCATTTTACTGACATTACCTAAAGGGAATCTACAGGAGCTTAAAAAAAGATAAAAACTTACCTCTTGATCAAGGACAGTTGCAGTGATTTCCACAAGTATTGTAGGCAAATTGTGACCAACATCAGAATCACAAACTTCTTTTAACAATGCTTCAGAGCAAAAATGAATCATTTTTCGAATCAGAGCAAGACTTGCTTTCCTTAAAAAGTAAAAGAATTTTAGGAAGTCATAAGAAGCTAAAATAAAATAAAATGTAACTATACAGTAATGAAAACTAAAATACCCAATATTAGATTTCATAAGCTCTGTTAAAATGTACTCTTAATAAAATACAAAAAATTAAGACAATGCTAGCATTAGTTTATGCTCATTTTTTAGGTAATTTCATTTATTTCCTAATATTAATATATTGAGCTCATTAAAACTGAAATTATTTTTATAATTTTCTTAAATGTGCTATTCTATTTTATATTTAACCAGCATGGCTGTTAACATGCCATGTTAATTTCAAAAACTCAAGTAAAACCCTTGCTGGTATAGCTCAGTGGATTGAGCACTGGCCTGCAAACCAAAGGGCCACTGGTTCAATTCCCAGTCAGGGCACAAGCCTGGGTTGAGGGCCAGATCCCCAGTTGGGAATGCGTGAGAGGCAACCACACACTGATGATTCTCTCCCTCTCTTTCTCCTTCCCTTCCCCTCTCTCTAAAAATAAATAAATAAAGACTTTAAAAAAGACTCAAGTAAAAAGCAATGCAATTATTGCTAAGAAAGTAAATGGTATAAATTGTAATTAACCTATAATTTCCTATAACCCAAAATACAAAGCTCTAACAATTTGTAACACCAGGTAATTCATATGAATATCAAATTTTGAATTAAGCATTTTTGTCCTTTGTCAGATTTTAAATCTATTTTCATTACTACTATATTGTCATAGAAGTAAGACATCCTAGTAATCCCATGCCCCAAAATATCCCCACTGTTAACAACTTGGTATGCCTCCTTCTATTTATTCACCATTTTGCTTAAGAACATAGGAGATACTAAGTCCCACAAACTAACCTCAATTTTATAACAAGCAACCTGTTCTTTTAAAATAAACACATGCCCACACATTTAAATTATAGACTAAGAGGAGACTGGTCTACTATATAAAAGCCAATAATCCATTTATTATATATTTTATAGTATGCCAGGCACCAAAATGTAGATATTATTACCCTTGAGGTGACTTCCACAGGAAGAATGTAGAAGCAAAAATCTCTATTGATGTCCAAGAGAGGCATGTGATACAGCTGTATTTCTACAGCATGTGGTCTCTTATTTTACGTACTTCATAACTCTCTCTAGGGAGAGGTGGGCAAAGGGTTAGAGTGAGGGTGAGGGTTAGTCCTCACCTAACAATGTGAATAGGTTCTATGACTTTAAGCAAAATGACATGTAATAGGCTAATTGGCATAAACAAGAGTTAAGTTCCTACAGCATCTCATCCACATTACAGCTAAACAATGTTTAATAACTTTCTTCAAGGACCTGTTGCACAAGCATTCAGCTATAAGATAAATAAGGTCTGAGGACTGAATGTAAAACATGACTATATTGTATAATTAAAATGTGCTGAGAACTGCTTTTTCCTTTTGCCTCTGTAACTTGCTTCCTGAATCCATTTCTTCTACATTCACTTCTACCTCTTGCTATTGGTGATAAAACTTTCTAAATAAACTCTCTTTTATAAAAAAAAAATCTGTTGAGAACTAAAATGTTCTCACCCTCCCTCATAAAAGGTAAACATGAGGTGATCCATATGTAAATTATCTAGAAGAGCGAATCCTTTCGCAATGCTCACGTATGTATATCAAGCCACCAAGATGTACACTTTAAATATCTCACAATTTTATGTGTCAATTACACCTTATTATAGCTAGAGAGACAAGAAGCTGTTAATGGCTTAATTTATCACTAGATACAGATACTACAATATGGTTACTTTAAAAAAAAGTTTCTACAATGTCTAATGTGTGAAAATGCCATTAAATTTTTTTATATATTTTTTTACTAGTCAGGGAATAGATTTTTCCATGTTAGTTTTTTGCTACAATTCCTCTTAAGCATTGTGCCATGATGTCATTGGCTGATCTATTTAAATTGACTCTTACAGTTTTACCAAAATTTGTATGTGCTCTTCGTATAATAAAGATAGTATCCCCTGGTCACACTTTCATGCTTTCTAACAAATACCAATTGATTAGCATATTTATTTGGATTAAGAGTTTATATTTATGGTATTTTTATGGATGTGATTAATATTGTTTCTGATACATAGTTATGTTTTTTATATAAAATAATTTTAAAATGACAAGACTAACACGAACAAGTTTTGAAAGTCATTCTATCAAGTTATGATAAAGATTTAAGATTATTTTCTTTTTGTTTTCCTGAAATTTTATTTTTTTTACATTTTAATCCAATTTAAATTTGTTCAGATATACAATGTAAAGGACTAAACTGACTTTAAAATCAAACCACAAAGCAGATATTCTATTGTAGTACCATCTACTAAATAAACCTCCCATTCTCAAATGAACTATGAAATTCCCATTATAATACACTTCCTACCTATAATTGGCTCTTTTGGGGGAAGGATATTCTATTCCAATGATTTTATAAGTTCTTGTTCCATAAAGAATTTAATTACTGAAAGTTTACACTTACTATTCAGATTTTTCTTCAATAATCTCATGTATTTATTTCTTTTATCCAAACAAATCTAATTTTCTTTCAAATTGTGATTTTTTAAGAAAATTAATGGATCATCAGATTTCCACTGCTAAAAAAGGTACTCAATCTTTGTCTCGTTATTGACACTAATTCCAGTACATTTATTTACTCAATGTAGGCATTCAAAAACAAAGTGGGAGGTCCTCAGTCTATCTTACGAAAGATGCATATAATTAAGTCATTATGTTGTACACTTTAATACAAAGTTATATGCTGATTATATCTCAATAAAATTGAGTGGGGAGTCTCACAGAGAATAATCAGGTTTTCACAAACTACTCCACTGTGGATCTGTCGTCTGCCTTTTGTTTCCTGCAGACACTGTGCATAAGGCTGTATTGACATATAACAGCTGAAGTCTACACACACACACACACACCCACTCCCACACACACACACGCTCCCACACTCACACACTCTCTCTCCCTCTCCCTCTCGCTCTCTCTCCCCCCCCCCCTTAACTGTCCAATCAGAGTACATTT
>PVKM010000891.1:0-11674 GCA_004027735.1 Carollia perspicillata | reverse complement strand
ATGAAAAATCAGGTTTTAAGATAGTCCCTTTTGATTATGATATTGCTGAAGGACTGCTTGCACTTTAAGGTCACCTCATAAAACTGGTATTTAAGGCACTTCATTCCTACCAGATGACCTGTTCTAATGATCCCCTGAACTTAGAATGACCAAACATCAGATTCTCAATCATTCAGCCAAAAATGTGTCAGTTAGCCTTCAGTGCTTGCTTTCCTTCCTCCTCACACCCCCCATGTCATCAGTCCCTAAACAACCTATCTCCCAACCTCCTGACTTTTTCTCCACAAAACCAGTCCCCTGACAAAAGTCAGAAGTTCATATTACAATGAACCCTTTAATTTTCTGGTTTCATACTTATCTCCTCTAGTCCTTTTCTCTACCAGACTCTCAAAATGATCTCTAAAAATCACAAATCTGACTTTAAGTGATCCTTCTGTAACTGCGGTATAAAGTCCACACTCATTATCATGGTCCATAAAGGCCTCCATAGGTCATAAAGACTCCTGTCTACCTTTTTAATATTTACTGAGCTATCCAAACATATCCCATACTCTGTTAATATCAAACTATTTGCAACTGCTAATAAAATACACACATTCAAGCATTCACTGAATATCTACACGAGGTCTGTCCAGAAGGTATCCAGCCATGTAATATGAAAAACAGAGACATTTATTGAAGATACAAGAAACATTGTACACAGGACAATGATGCCTCAGTCCCCTTCAAAGTAGGCACCTTGGGACCTCACACAGTTCTCCTAATCACCATCAGCTTCCCTGTTGTATTTTCCTGTTTTTCATTGAGAGTCTGAAATCTCTTCCCTTTCAAAGGTGATTTTAGTTTTGGGAAAAACCAGAAGTCACAGGACACCAAATCTGGGCTGTAGGGGGGATGAGTCACCTGATGTGACTTGATGTTTCACCAAAAAACTCTGCATGAGACATGATGCACGAGCAGGCACTGTCCTGATGAAGCTGCCAACCGCCAGTTGCCTATAACTGCGGCCTTCTGCATTATCCCAACAGCTTCCACGGAGGAATGTTCAAGCTTAATGCAAAGTTGGATGCAGACTGTTGTTCTACTCACTCAGTCATTTTGAATGTAACGTCCACACAGTACACATGCTCCCTCAATGACATCTACCGCCCCCACTGACTAGCATAGTAAAGGCATCATTGTTCACACATACGTATTCCAGTACATTCTCCTTGGCTGCCAGGTTACAGCAATGTCACACACACCGTTCTCGTTATATTAACAATGGATGGACTTTTTCCAGACAGACCTCATATATCACCCCTACTCTAAGCCTCCTTGTCTTTGTATGAATACGGCAGTACATAATGCCAACTCTCATGGAATTTACTTTAGAGGATAATGAAGCAAACAAAAATACTTAAAAAGCAAGACTTCAGAGATTGCAAGCTCTGTAGACACAGTAAAACAGCCCTGACTGGTGTGGCTCAGTGTCATCCCACAAACTGAAAGACTGGTTCAAACCCTGGTCAAGGCACAAGTATGAGTTGCAGACCAGGCTTTCCCAGTTAGGGGCGTGTGAGATGCAACAGATAGATGTTTCTCTCATATACTGATATTTCTCTCCCTTTTTCTCATTCCCTTTCAATAAAAATTTTTCAAAAGACAGTAAAACATTACAATTGAGGTCAAAGGTGTATCCTACAGGTAAATTTAGTTGGACACATGTCAGTGGATGTAATATTTGAACTGAGAACTAAATGACATGAAGCAAGCAACCATTCAAAAGACTGGGGAACAGAAAGTCTTCAGCAAAGAAAAACAAGTTCAAAAGCCCTAAAAAAAAATACAGTTGGAGTGTTCCCAAAATAGAAAGAATGCTAGGATAGTGTAAGTGTAATGTCTAGGGGTTATATAGTATACCAAATAAGGTCAGAGAGCTAGGTGAGATTTATGTAAGACCTTGCAATCCTGAGAGCTAAGGCATTAGGTTTTAGTCAAAGCCATTTATTTGGAAGCTACTAAAAGGTTAAAACCAGAAAGTGATTACATAATTGGGATTTTAAAAATAACTCAGCCCTATATGTAGTAATAAATTTGCCCCTATATGGAAAGGGGCAAAAGAGAAAGAGGAGAAAAGACCAGAGTGGTCAAACTACAGACGATGTCAAACTTTGGGCCAGGGTATTTAACAGATGGCTAGAATGGCAGACTCTAAACAGACACACTGTAGAGAGAGCACCACCAGGAACTGCACCAGGATGGACTGACTCATACCTCCGTGCCTTTGCACATACTGGTGCCCAATGATGCTTCCAAAGCCGTCTATGTAGAAGACTCCCAAGAATCCTTTAAAACCCAATTTAAATCTAATTCTGCATAACCTCCCCAATTTGCCCAGCTCAATTACTTGTTAAATAACTTACATTTCCTAGGACCTCTTATTACATGTCAATCTATCAATTACCATCCTATTATTGCTCATCTTTCTTATTAGCCTGTAAGGGTACAGTAAGCAAGAGCCAAGTCTCATTTCTTTGAGCAACTCCTCCAAAAACCAACTCACACTGACTCTACCAAAAAGCCTCCACAGAGGAGGGGGAAAGAAGGGGAAGGGTCCAGTCAAGGAATATGTATAAAGGACCCATGGACATGGACAACAGGATGGGGACTGACTGTGGAGCTGGGGGGCAGGGAGCATTAGGGGAGAGCTATGGGGGGAAAATTGGTACAACTGTAATAGAACAACAATTAAAAAAAAGGAAAAAAGCTTCCATAAAACCCAATAAATGCTTACTTATGAAAATGTCCCTAGAGATGATATTCAGAGAGCTACAAAAACAGTTAGAAACCTAGTCCTCTTGATTTTCTAAACAACTTCTAAGTCAGATTAGACAAAAAGATTTAATTCTCCAATCTCATTTGTATTCTTACACCTTTTCAATATTAAAATAAACTTCGAATCCTTGTGGGGAAAGGGAGATAAATAATACTCTGGCATAATTCAGTAAGTAAATACAAAGAGTATACCTTATTGAAGGCAGCATGGTTTGCTGAAATGTTTGTGCAAACACTGGCAATAGCCTTCTCAAGTATATGGGTGCCATTTCTGGATCTCCTTTTGGCTCATTACATTCTTCTTCATCTTTGTTTGTATCTTTCTTTTTCTTATCATCTCCTTTATTAACTGGACACATCCAGTCACCTGCAGACAAACGTGATTCAGTAAATTAATTTTTCAAAACATTTCCTTTCAATGAAAAAAATATTAAAATGTACCAAACACCAAACTATTAACTGTCCCTAATTAACAATAATTAAATTGAAATTAGGATGTTTTATTTATCAAAGCTGCTTGTAAGAAAACTAAAAAACATTACTACCTCCAATGAGCTAAATCACAGCCTAAGGAGATAATTTTGAAAACCCCACCTGACTCTAAAAATTATTTCACAGAGGCTCTGAATTTATCTACTCTGTGAAAACTTAAAAATTTGGTCAAAGTACTTCACCTACACAATACCCAACTACTCTTTATGACTTCCCATACCCCTAAACTTTTGATCTGGTCTCTCTAAAATCATGCAGCCATAGTATCAAAGAAGACAAAATAGTATACTGTTAAAGGTTTATCAACGTTTATCAAATGTAAGGGTATATAACATAATTACTTAATTTCACAGAAACATTTCATTTACATAATGTTAATATGTCCACAAAAAGCTACTTCTATGGTAGTAAAGCTGAAAAGTAGTAACAGATGGCTTAAAAGGAAAAGATTTTTACTCCTCACCTGGAGACTGAAGAATAACTACTACTTCACTATGGCCCCTTTCCCGAGCTTTATCTAATGGAGTTTTCCCATCTTCATCTCTCAGATCTGGGTTTGCACCATGCCGTAACAGAGTCTAAAAAAAAAGGCATTTGATTTGACAATTAACACTTTATTTCTTTAATACCCAACTGTGCAATCTTTAGGTTATACCCATAAACTTTAAATTACATTATTACTTAACCAAATAGATACCAATTTAAATCTATCTTTGCATACATCACCATGAAAGTCATCTATTTATAACCTGAGAAAATTACAGATTAATTTCACTTGTTTATTAACAACTCAAATTAAGTCTGTTCACGTGAAACTGTCACCTTATTTATCAAACTATGCCTTCCAATTTCTGAGCTACTAGGATTCAGCTTGTGACACAGTAATCAGCTTCATCATTTCCTATATACTACCAATTAAATCAATTTAAATCAATGCAACAAAACCAAGTTAAATCAATTATTTTGGAATGCACTACAAAACTTAGCTCTTAAACACTAATTACAGTCTTCACCAATTTTTAATGGACATTGGACTCACTCCCCAGCAGACTATAAGCCCTTTTGCACAGAGAATATACCTCACATTTTTCCTATCAGCCTCCAAGGTAGTTTTTGAACTTTGTTACAATGTAATAAATGTAACAGACACATATATCCAAACTGCTGGGGTTTGAGTCACAATAATTCAGTATTTCATTAAAACTAAGTACTGCTACGACAGAAAAAACAATGCCAATCAAACTTTACAACAATGCTTTTTTTGCTTGGAACTGTTTTTATTAACTTAATGAAAAACTTAGACTTTTTTTACATATCGCTGGAACAATACGTAAGCTATAAAATATAGTAAAGTATTTCTGTAACTTCACATGCTGAGCACAGAATTCATAACTAATTATTATTTGATTTACAGCACCAATATTTGCATTTCTATACAAAATGCTATTATCTATGCCATAAAAAAGCATTAGTGGTTCAGTATTCTGAGAGCGTTCTTCTATCAGACAGGGTTTTTCATTCAAATTACTAAAATCAATTTGACAAATTTTGTTGCATTGACAGGTAATAACTATGTATGCTGCACCTTGTACCTCTTCAACAGCAATTACAAGACATTTTCCTGTTTAAGAGATGTTAAAATATACACAGGGTGGGAGAGGAACGTGGAGGTATATCTTACAACCAACTAAAAACAGAAGAACCTGTGAAGACTGACCAAGTGGTATTCAATGCTTAAGACACTGGCTGTCACAGTCAAAGTGTGTAGTGAGTACTACCTATTATATCATCCTGAGTGACAGCACCTATAGCTCATTGTGGGCTGATGTACAATCAATATAGGTGAGGATTAGATACAATTCATTTGGCTCCTCTCCTGCTCAGACACTCATAACTACAGAATAGTACAGGTCAAAAGAAAACGGCTTATTAAAATTTTCATTCAGAAGGCCTTACAAGCCTCATTCTCTCTAAAAGTTAATTCAAACTGACAGAATTCAAGGTTGAAGAAACCATGTTTCCCAGGTCAGAAGACTAAGTTATCATAAAAAATGTTCTTATAGTGTAAAAACGGCAATAAAAGCAGCTACCATTTGAGCATCTACAGTGTGCCAACTACTATACTAGTTGCTTTTTCATGGCATTTTTACTTTTTATGTGATTTTTCTAATTATTACAATAATCATGTGAGGAATATATATATTTTATTGACAAAACTAGAAGTCAAACTTAAGAAATTTGACGAAGACCACACAGCCTTTATTGTTAATGAGCTAAGACAGGAATCCAGGTAGGCCTGACTTCATAGTCAGCTAACACTGCACTATGCCAAATTACTTCACAATAAGATTTTAGAGACCGAGATGATACACTCGGCTTCGTCTTTACCATTTGACTTTCTGAACCTCAATTTCTTCTAACTATAAAGAGATTCTCCAAATTCTTTTGGTAAACTAAAAGTCAAAAACACTATGATTCTTCTGCAAAGAGAATATACGATTATTAAATACAAACAATACAAAAATGTACAGGAATACCTCATTTTATTGTGCTTTGTTTTACTGTACTACACAGATATTGTGGGGTTTTTTTTTTCAAATGGAAGGCAAGATCCTCCTATCAGCAAAAGGATTAGGACTTGCTTTATTGCAATACTTGTACTTTATTAATATCTCTGAGGAATGCCTGTAAAAGTTATTTACTGCCAAGAATAAGAAACTGGAAAACAACCAATTGTTTACCAATAAGTGACTAGCTGAATAAACTTGCAGTACATCTACACAGGGTAAGTATACAGATGTTGAAAAGTTCTCCCACTATATAAAAGGTTTTTAATCTATATTATTAAAGGAAAAATGCGAAGTATAGAGCAGTATATAAATGTTACATTTTGCATAAGAAAAGGAGGTAAAAAGCATACATATTTACTTTTGCTTGTGTCTGTATTTAAAAACATTAAAAAGATAAACATGTAATAAAAATTAAAAATGCTTACCTATAGTGAGCAAGGGGAAATGACAGCATGGAAGCATGACTTAGAAAAAGTTTTTATATCATTCTAATTTTGGAACCATGTAAATATCAAATGTTAAATTAGTAATTTAAAATCTGGACTTTACCTTTGCTACTTGAGGTCTTCCAAAACATGCAGCATAATGTAATGATGATGATCTTTGACCTCTATTAACATCAGCACCTCTTTCACAAAGAAATTCTACCTGTAAAATGATGAAGAATCATAAAGTTGTCTTATTAATATTTCTACCTTTGATTTAAAACATTAGTTTTTATTTATTAGCTTACCATTTCCTGAGTTCCAAAAGCAGAGGCCCAGTTTAATAGAGTCTGACCAACATCATCCATAAAATTTACTTCAAAGGCTAAAAGTTTGAAGGAAAAGAATAAGGTTTTTAAAAGCCAACAAAATAATACTAAACTTTTTTAAAGTGGGTCATTTAAAGATTACTAATAATCACTAAATACTGAGTATATTTTAAACATTTAGATCAACTATAGAGTAGTAAGTAATCAGCAAATATAAATTCTGCTAAAAAACAGTATTCAAAAAATTTTTTTCCAAAGTATTTAATGACAGGAAAGTATTCTAAAATTTTTAAATCCACTAAGGACTGACAAGTTAAATCCTTAAAAATACACAAGAAAGGAAAAAACCTAAATATATAACACAACTCAACGGGGTACTAACTGCTTCATGCCATAACTGTGGAAAAGAAACTAATCCCCATCTATAATCAAAAGAACACAAAAGACAATTTATATTTTGTTCATTACCTCATGAAGCAGTCTAAAAAATTTACTATGTATTATAACTAACTTGTACAAATTTCATTAGTCTTGAGGATATAACACAGTAAATTCAATCTGCAATTCACCTTAGAATTGGCAAGATCTTTTTCTGGCAATAACAAAGGAAAATTTCACTTACTCATTCAATAAGCATTTACTCAGGTGTTACCCCGCATCAGGCTGGGTACTAATTATATACATGGGAGAAGAGAGGTAATAGAAGGCATTGGCCATTCTGCTATCTGGCACAATTGCTAAAAATACTGTCCAAAATCTAGAAACTAGAAAATGCCTATACAATTCTTTACTTTAGCTTTCTTTTTATATTAAAAGAAAGTATTTCCAACCTCCTGTGTCAATTGCATCAATAAGGGCATCAGTATCTTTACTTCGAATACAGTCTATAAGCTGCCGATGTGAGCGCTCCCCAGAACTATCCAATCTCCGGAGTCCTGGGATTCTCCCTGTAGATCCAGCACTGGACTTTGGCAAAGCCTTTCGTCCTTCAAATAATAGCACCAAGAGAAGGTCAACCAAACGCATAGTATCAAGAACACATCTTTCATCACCCTGCAATGCACTTTCAATTGAATCTGGAAGCTCTGACCTCAGGAGATCCTAGAAAGAGAATGGGAAAAAAGAGCTTAATATATTTTGCATCATACAAAAAACACTTTTTCTGAAAGATTAAAAATAAAAGATTCAAAAACATTCTTACATGTGTTACTACTGGAGAGCCTCTGCAAAGTGTTGAGAGCAGACTTACAATTGTTGACACCTGGTTACTCAATTTGGAATCTGCAGCTGTGGAAGGTGCACCTGTGGTGCTGCGACCTGGTTTACAAGCTGATGATGGCCCTGATATGGTACCACCAGCAGCAGCCATTCGAGACAACAGCTCCTCAGTTAATCCATGCTTGGCTAATGGAGCTGGGTCAACACCACGACGGGTAAATCGATCAGCTAGTGATGCAAAACATCTGAGAGCTCCATCTGAAACCTAACGATATAAAGAATATGTATACTGATAAAATTCAGCTAAATAAAAGGACTAGTACTGCTTATTTCAATACTGACACTCCCAGAAAGGCAGCTGTGGCAAAGAGATTAAGGTTTACAATCTGTCTAAATTTTAATCCTGGCTCCACATTCTATTTGTATAACCTGAGGATGTTACTTAACTGCTCAAGGTCTCAGTTCCCTTATTTGTAAAATGGGAATATGAGTACCTATCTATAATCCATTGTCTGAGCTTAATGATACGACATATGTAAAGGACCTAGTTGGACAGTAAAATCTCCGTATTAACTACTATCATGTAAAACTTTGCCAAAGTAATCTATAAATATCAACTAAAAATTAATATCTGAATGTTTAAAAAGAATTGAAAGTAGCCCTGGGTGGTATAGCACGTTTGGGGCGTCATCTGGTGACTCAAACTCCCAGTCGAGGAAAATATCTGGGTTGCAGATCAGTGCCCAGTCAGGGTGCGAGCATAGAAGAGGTAACCTACTGATGTGGTCCTCTCACACCGATGTGTTCCTCTCTCTCTCTCCATCCCCCCCTCTCTAAAATCAATGAGCATGTCCTCGGGTGAGGATCAAATAAATAAATAAATAAATAAATAAATAGCATTGCAACTCAAGTTTTACTTTTTCAAATACTCAAATTCAACGAAAGTGTACACATATTTTCAATGCTGCACTTTTTTACTGCAGTGAGAACTGTCTTTTTATGTTAACAAAACTGTGCTCAGTCAACAAATTACAGTAAGTGTGGCTTTAAAAATTATGTATTTCTAAAACATTTAAATCTTAAAAATAAATGCATATCATTTTTAATTTAAAATATTTCATTGCCAAAACAAAAATGATTACCATATAGATATACAGTGAGAAAAAGAAAATATGGAATGACCTCTACAGTATTATCACAGTTACAAATACAGGACACTATAAAATCACTTCTCAAATCAAATTACACAACAGTGTTTTACTTACCTGATGATCTTCGTGTTTTAATAAACTAGACAGAGATTCCACACAAATTTCTAATGAAGAATCTTGAGGTTCCATTTTGCCACAGAGTCTTGATACCACAGCCATGGCAGAGTGCAAGGTATCTTTATGAACCAGGTGTCCACTGTCACGAATGAAGGTAAGCACACAATTCAAACCGCCAGCCTCGAACACGGCTCCTGACTCACGAGTGCATATCAGTTCTAGCACCTACAACAATAAAACAGAACAACCGAAAGAATGCAATAAATTCAACTTCCATTTTCTACAATCACAGAAAACAGAAAGAACCCTCCACATTTATTAGTAACCACATTTTAAAAAGTAAAGACAAATAAATTAACTTTAATATATTTTATTTAGCCTTATATATCTAAGGCATCATCATTTCAACATATAAAAAACTACTGATGCATTTTATATTCTCTTATGTATGAAATCTTCAAAACCATATGTATATTTTATATTTATAACACATCTTAATTTGGAGTGGTAACATTTGAAGTGCTCCATACTCAAATGACTACCATATAGGACAGTGTAGGGTTAGAGGGTGAAACCTACAATGTAATTTCCAATCTCCAAGTAAGTACAAGTTACTTGGAGAAACTACAAGTAATTAGCAAAAGTTTGTAAAGATTCTAAACATTAAAAAGACTTTTTTCAATATGTGCTAGTTTATTACATCATTCTTTATCCTCACTCTTACTCTGAATAAAAAAACATTAAAAATCAACTTTTATTTTGTAAGTTATGTTCACATTTAAGGTGTTCTGGAAGAACTGAAGAGTTAATAGTAGTGTCCACAGATCATTCAGGCATCACCACAAATTTAGGTTTTATTCTGAAAGGAAGAAAAATGTTTTAAGCAGGGAAATAATATGAGGAGAGTATAAAGGCAAATGTAAAAATTCAAGCATTATTATCCAAGAGGAGAGGAGGGCTTAACTAAGGCAGTGAGAGCAGGGACAAACAGAAGGAAATAAACTAGAAAAGGACTTGTCATTAATTACATGTGTGAAGTGGAAAAAAATATAAAACACAGATTTCTTGTCTTGAGTGACTGGGTGAAAGTTAATGCCAATTATCAGAATAAGAGTTTATTATCTCTAATGAAAGATAATGAATTCAGACATACAGCTGGTGCTTTCCAACAGGCCTTTGAATATGAGGTCTAGAACTCAAGAGAAAGGTCAGGTACAGAGATAAAGACGTGAGGGCATATACATATGAAGGTACTGACACTGAAAGATGAGACTGTCCAGACAAAGTTTATACAGTTTTAAGAAGGTAGCCCTGACAGGTGTGGCTAAATGGGTTGGGAGTCATCCTGAAAACCAATAATAGGTCGCCAGTTTGACTCCTGGTTGGGGCAGGCTAGGCCCCCAGCTGGGGGCATTCAGAGACAACCTATCAATATTTCTTTACCTCTCTTGCTTCCTCTGTAAACAAACAAACAAACAAACAAACAAATAAATAAAACCTTTTTGAAAAATTTTAACTAATACTAGGACAAAAACTTTTTTAAATACAGTAAAAAGAGAACCTTAGGAAATGCTATTATTAAAGAACCATAAATTAAGTAAAAATAATCTGCAAAGTACACAGAGAAAAGGACAGCAGAGTGTAACAGACTAGAAAAAGTTTGAGAATACAGATCAGTGAATGAGCAGTACAGTGAAACCCCAGCCCCAGAAGAAACATGAAGTGATGTGATCAAGAGAATAAGAGGGGAAAAAGGAAAATGGATACCTCTCCCTCTGAGACTAGACAGAAAAAAAATAGATAGATACAGAGGCAAAAAGTCAAAACACTAACAACTATGAACAGCAACTCTCAATGTGTGGGGAAGACATTCTCAAGGACCATTTAAGTCAAAACTTTTTTTCACAATAATACTATAATGATAATTATCTTTTTCATTCTCATTCTCAGGAGTATAGAGTGGAGTTTTCCAGAAGTTATGTGAAAGGTGATATAGCAACCAACTAAATGCAGATGCAGATATAAAGATTCAGCTATGTTCTACTAAGCCAAACATTCTTTAAAGAGACTTGAAAAAAAATGCTTAAAAATGCTACTAGTCTAATTTTCTATGTCTCAGAAATAGTTATTTTCATTAAAGACATAATGCACAGATAATAAGTTTACTTTCAGCCAAATTAATAACTGCTTTAAATTTATCAGTTTTAATATCTAACATGGTAAATATAAACAAATATAACCTATAGAAACAAAGGCTTTTTAGTGTCCTCAATAAGACTTGTAAAGGGATCAGGAGACAAAAAGTCTGAAAACAGCTGATCTAGAACAGCAAGAATCATAAAAAGGTAGTAAGAGAACCATGTAAAATCTACATGTGTTCACAAGTAGTTCCAGTCAACTACTGACCCAGTACTGATGCATTCAGAGTCACAAAGATTATAATTAGCCCTGCCAGGAATAAAACAAAACAGCTAACTCTAAAAGAATATAGCAAAATGTTAAATCCATGGGCTCTAGAAACACACTTCCTAATCTTCAAATTCATAATCTTCTAA
>PVKM010000890.1:0-90552 GCA_004027735.1 Carollia perspicillata | reverse complement strand
CTGTAGTACTGAGGAACAGAAAGGGCAGAGGGAAGGGTGCCCCAAACAGAGGGCACAACACATGCAAAGGCCCTGGGGCAGGGAGGCTGGTGTGACTGGAATAATGATTAAAGGAGAGCATGGGGAAGATGAAGGTAGGGAATGGGCAGGACCTGCACTCTAGTTTGGTTTTATGAGAAGAGTAATGGGGAGCCACAGGTGGATTGAGTAGAGCTGGGGCAGGAATCACAAGACAGCACTTCAGGCTTCCTCAGAAACTGCTTGGCAGCATCCATGCCCCAATGTGACAGATGAAAAAAGATGAAGATCACAGGACCTGAGGGCTGCCCCATGGCCATAGAACTGTTTCAAGATTACACGTGTTGCCAACCCAGAAGTCAAAGTCAGGACAGCCTAGAGCAGGCAAGGGATCCTTCTCTGAAACCCTGGCCAAGACCCTGGTGAGGGGAGTCAGGGCAGAGTGACTGGGGCAGAGGGTCAAGTCAGCCCCACTGAGCTGGCAGCGCACGCCCAGCTGGAGACAGGAGAGACATGGACACAACAGGGAGGTGGAGCCAGGGTAATGCTCCCACAGATATTTGTATCAGCCAATATCCATGGAAACCAGGAACCTTCTGGGAAAGAGGCTTGAGCTGACATGAAGAGTGGAAATGGGGCCCTTCTCAGGCTGGGGGAGGTGGGGAGGTGAATGACCAACAGAGAGGCAGGGATTCTGAGAGAGGAGAGGGGCCAGATGCGATGCCTGGAGCCCACCAAGGGTCTTGAGGCTGCTCTGACTCTGACTGGGCCATGTGAAATGCATGAGCTGCCAGGTGACCACCAGATACCCCCTGAATGTGACTGCAAAGAAGGAGAGCTGGTTCCGCCATACACAGCTGTGTTGGGACCCCAAGAACACTTGGGAAATAATGTGGGCATCAGGAGTAGCAACAGTGATGTTCATCCTATAGATGGGGAAACTGAGGTGCAGAGAGAGAAGGCAGGCTGCCAGAGCCACCCAGCAAGCAAAGACCTCAATGTGGTCAGGAGGGAGAGTGCAAGAGGGTCCTCCTGGGGTGACCAAGGTGAAGCTAAGACAACCAGGCACTTTCCATGTCCTAGCTCTGCTCCAACACCGAAGGGGGCTCTCTATCTGTCCCTCTACTCCCTGTTTTACAGAGGATCAAATGGAAGCTCAGAGAGGCTAAGTCACTTATTGAAGGCCACATAGCTGAGTTGGGGCTGGATGCTGAGCGGCCCCAGCTCCCCAAGACGATGTATGTTCAGGACAAGTAGCAATCTTGGCGCTCGCAGACCCCAGGCTCATGACAACCATGGTCCCAGCCACCACCTGTGTCAGTAACATCAGTTCCTATAACCCAGGCTGTTCTCAAAACCTCTCCACCTTCCTCAGGCTCCATGGCTTACCCAAACATCCATCCTTCCTGTTCTCTGTGACCACTGACTGAAGCATCCCCACAGTGCCACAGAAGAGAGCCCTCTATCCTTCAACCAACAGTCTTTTATTACCAGGCACCACTGGCTGGCCTGGGGCCCCAGAATTAACCAGCCTTAGTCCCTGCCCCGTGGCCAGGAGAGCAAGGTATCTTTCACCCATTTACAGGTGAGAAAAACAGGAACGGGGAAAGATTAGACTTAAAGAGGCCAGAGCAGGATCCCTGCCCCACTCTGAGACTGGCCAGTGTGGCAGCCAAATTTGAGATAGCACTTTGCCCCAGGCAGTGCAAGGCCCTTCTAGTAGGAAAGAGCTGGAGGGATGGGTAGGACGGGTGATACTAATACTGTTGGCTGGGGAGGGGAACACAGGACCCAGTGTAGACGCCTTACCAGTGCTCCCTCAGCTTGTACCTGGTGCCAGTCAGAAAACACCTCTCGCTGAGTTGGGGGAGGAATCTGCAGGACAGATTGGCAGGACATGGATCTCCCCTTTTCCTGAGTCACATGACTCACCCAGAGTCTCAGGCCCAGAATGTGGCTGGGTCATGGTGCTAGGTTGCCCTTCTGGCCAGTCCACAGTTCTCGGAGCTCTACACGGCAGCCCAGGTCCCGTAGGGCAGCCTTGGCCACATCCTCGCAGTCTCGGTGGGCAACACGGGCCTGAACAATGAGTGCTTCGGCCCCCAGGTCCAGGATGAGCTGTGAGAAGGTCTGGCTTCGGGCCACTAGGTTTCGGATCAGCATACAGGCCTGTTTCTGGAAGGAAGAGCAGAAAGTAAAGGCTGTGAACTGATTCGTGGGGCCCTAGGGTGGGATCCACTCTGACCTTGGGGTTATCCCGGTAACATACTGGTTCAATCATGACCACAGCCAGCATTCAACAGGTGCTATGCTACTACTCATCAGGCCAAATGCATTCTTTCACTTCATCCTCTTGGCAGCCCAGGAGGCAGGGCAAATCCCCAATTTCCCAGGTGAGGAGACTGAAGTTCAGGGTGGTCAAGGGCTCAGTAGGTGGGGCTGATCCCTCAGGTATAGATCCTCAGTCTCAGAGTCTGACAGAGGCCCCAGGGGAGGAGGCATCAAGGCAGAGAGAAGAGAGGCTATGCACAGGGCCCATCTGTCAATTACATCAGTACTCCTTCAGCTAACGTTTGCACCCTGCATATCTGCTATGTGTGGGTGCCTAGAAGCACCCCAATAAGGCTTCTACCACAAGTGGGAGAGCATATGAGAAGTAGATGAGGTGTAAGGGTCCCCTGGCTAGGGCGGTCAGGAGAGGACAAGGTAATGGGCCAGCCAAGGGCACAGTGTCCTGGAGGAAGGACCAGGAAGGAGAAGCATGGGTTTCAGGCCAGGGTGTGCACATGGCTCTGCCTGTAGTTCAGGCCTGAAGACTCCCCACTGAGGCATGGAAAGCAGTCCAAGGTGGATGGAACCACCCCAAATCCTAGCAGAGTCCCATCTGCTCTCTCCCATTACCTCCTCCTCCCCAGAGCACTACAAAGGGCCTGTTGGGAAAAATCAAATGCAGGAAGCACAGAGGGACAGGGACAGGATACTATGAAGGATGCTATGTAGCTGCAGGACTATAGGAGCAGGGAAGAAATAAGAACCCACAAGGCTTGGGCCATAATGGGGATGGGGACAGGGACAGGGATGTCTGGCTCCCACCTGCACGCCAGCCTCCTTCGGGTGTGCCTTCATCGCCTCCAGTGCAGCCAAAGCCCCTCCTCCCTCCATGATGACCTGGCTGTTCTCCGGTTTACGCAGGGCCAGGACGCACAGGGCTGCACAGCTCTGCTCACACACCTGCAGGGTGGGTCACAGGGATGGCTGAAATTAGGCCAACAGACCCCCGCCACCACCAACTTCCCAGGTGAGTGCCCCAAGGCCTCACCTGAATAGACCACTGTCAGTCCAGGTGTATATCGGACCAGTAGTAACAGGAACAGTATCAGGGTGACAGAAACATCAATCAGGCTCTTCTGCCCCAATTCTCCCCTGCTTGCCCAGCCTCTTACTTGCCAGGCCCCTCATCTACCCTCCTTCTCCCTGCTCCTCTCTCACTCCAACTTGAGGAAATGAGAGAGCATCACTCAGATATAGTGACTAAGCTGGGATTCCAGGCACAATGCCCCACCTTGTATACCCTGGGTAGTACCTGGGGGCTGGCCAGGTGCCGGGTCATGGCAGCCACAATGCACTCTGTTCCTCCTGCACGGACAATGGCATCCTTCACATCATCATTACCCGCAATGGCTCGTAGGGCACTCAGCACTTGCTTCACAAGGTCCTATATGGAGGGCACAGAGGGGGTCACCCCTGATGCAGCCAGCCCCCTTCCTATTGATCCAAGAAGGGGTTTGGTTGCTGTATTGTGGGAGGGGTTATTGAGTGAAGGTGTGGGGCTGTTCAGCAATCTGAACAACAGCTGGGGCTTGCCCTGGGGCACTCAAGCAACATGTAATGGCAGGGTTACTACTCACTGTATAGGGAAGGCAGCGAATGTGGACCCTGCAGTTACAATGACCTTGACTCTCCACCCCCAAAACACAAACACACAGAGGGGGCATTGGCTCAGGTCAGCAATCAGAACAATAGGGCCCCTTAGCCTCAGCTGCAAGCTAAGCATAGGCACTGACTAACCTGACTGGTTGTTGTCACTGGGAGGGGTCAGAGACAGCAGGACCATTGCTGCCAGCAACCAGGATGCCAGGCCCTAGTCTAGGCATGTGGAAAGGGGGCTGGCAAATGACTGGTACATGAAGTAATAATGGGTCGGAATTCCTGCTCTATTAGACAGATGGAGAAGCCCAGGTAGTGAGGGACAGGCCTCACTCAAGCATCACACAGCTGAGCTGAAGTCTGGGTCAGCTCCAGCAACACCCACTATTGCTCCTTCTACTCTTGATAGAAAATATTGAATATAAAGGTGCTAAAGGATAGTTAGAGAGGGTGGGGTGTGAGGGTTGTCTGCCCCAAAACTCTAGTTCCCACCTGTGGGTCAACGAGAAGTAGAAACCACATTTTGGTTCTAGGATCAGCAGACAAGCCAGGTGTGTCCTGACTTAGGGTGGGGTGGCTGGCAGGGGCCCAAAAGGGCAGAGTTCCCTGCAAGGCTGGAGCCTTCCCCAGGCATGGAGAAAAATGTCAAATTTGAACCCTAAGACAGCTCTGGATGCCCACCTGGTGGTCGATGCAGTCAGCCAACAAGGCCATCAGGACACCAAGGCCCCCAAGGTCTACGACCTCCTGGCAGAACTCGTTGCGAACAGCCAGACGAGACAAAGTACTGCAGAGCTCACTCAGGATGCTGGGGTTGTCAGGGAATGCTGTAGAGAGGGAGAGAGAGGAACTGGGGAGGTTAGGAGGGGTCAGAGAACCAGCCACACTCTGAGCCAGTGGTCCTGGTTCAAATCCTTTTATACCCTCTGCCTGGGAGGGTGGCTGCCTATACCAGGAGAGCCTCAGTGAATACCAGGGGCTCTCTGGACCTGCAGCAGCCCCTGCTGGCTGCTGGGGAAGGTACTAGATATCTCACACCCCCAACCTCCTGCTCCTCCCACCTCCTCACCATGCCCTAGATAAATTCCAGACCAACTGATGGTGTCACCTAAAAAAAGAAAACCATAATAGTGCTATAATAAAACATCCGAGACTATTTTTATGATCTTGGGGTGGGAATGACCTTTCTAAGTGCAACAGGAAACCCAGAAACCACAGAGAGACATATGGATAGAGTTGACAGGGCAGAATTGAACAAAAACATGAAGACCGAGCTCAGAGGCACAGGGAGGAGAGGCTGCTCTGAGGCAAATATGGGGTGGGGAAGGGGTAGAGAGCCAAAATTTACAGAATTACTGTGATAGTTGGTCAGCTCTTGTGCCGCAGTGACTCCACGAGAGCTAATCTGGGTGTGCCATGGAGGTGTTCTCTAGACATGGTGACATCCATCTGACTTTAAGGAAAGTAAAGAATCCTGGATGGCCTGAGTGGGCCTCATCTAATCAGCTGAAGGCCTTACAGAGAAACTGAGGTCTCTCCCTGAGGAGGAAGAAGCACCCCTGTGGACAATGGTGTCAGTTCCTGCCCCATGGACTTGACTTGAAAGCCCCATAACCATGTGAACCAACTCCTTGAAATAACTGTCTTTATATACCCACATATCCTACTGGTTGTGTGTCTCTGACAGAACCCTGACTGAAATGAGCTCCTGTAAATAAATGAGAAAGATGCAAATGACCCCTCATAAAAGCAGCCTGACTTCCAAGATGATCAGCCCCTATTTCCACCCTCTCCAGGGGTGTGGAGGTGAAACTGAGGCAGGCCCACCTCCCTGGCAAACAGGGACAGAGTCCTGCACACAGACCTGGCTATGATGCCTGGCTATGATTTCTAGGCAGTCCAGGAAAGAAAACTCATTCTTCCACTACCTTCAGTACACTAAACCCGTCATGCCTTTTTTAGTGGGTGCAGTGGACATGGGGCTGGGGCTTTGGGGTCTGAATGTCAACTCTGCGACTTCCTATGGCTTGCTTATAATGGTTACCCTGGAGTCAGAAACACATAAATGTGCAAGAATTTGCAGCCAAGTGTGAACCAAAGTATAAAACCACTACCTGGGACCAATTATGGTGAATGCAGCAACACTTCCCTCATCTTTGGGAAACACCCTTGTTTTTCTCTTTGGGGAGCTCTCCCTTTCCCACTCCCAATCTGGTTGGACAGAGCCAAGCCCCCTCCCCCAAATGGCTTTAGACCTGTTCATACGACTCAGTCATGGCCAATGGGCACTGGCCTGGAACTCTCCTGAAATAACTGGAAGGATACTGATCCATAAAGGCTATCATGCAGGTGGGATGAAGCTAAGACATGCAAAGTGAGCCTAGAGCCACATGCCTGAAGCAGTCCTAAGCCCTGACTTTAACTCTTGCCATACTTGCTCCTACCTTTGGCAGCCTCAATAAGCACCTTCAAGCCTTTGTTCTCCTGCACGATCATCTTGGCATGGTCATGGGCATGGCCAAAGGGCACTCGAATGTCATCATCAAAAGTCATGATGCGGAGGCCCCAACAGGCTTCCCTGACCACATCAGCACAGTGGCTGTGTCGAGTGATGGCACCAGTCAACAGGGGCAGCACACCAGCCTTCACTAGATTCTGCCGATTCTGTTCGTGTTTCAGGCAGGCATGGCGAATGCAGCGGATCCCAGTGCAAATCAGATCAGTCGCGTCGGCATTCTGGGCCAAAGTGGCCACCAGCAGCTTTAGGCCCTGGGTGTCCAGGAGATCGGGTTGGCCATCAATCAGGGCTGACAGGGCGTTAAGGACCTGGAGCACAAGTCCCTGGTCATCTGCTGCAGCCAGCTTCCAGGCGGCAAGGAGGATGGGGTAGGCACCCTTCTGAGCTGCCAGAAAGCGGCAGGCTCTGTGCTGTTTGCACTGCTCACAAAAGCGGGCAAGCTGCACTGACACCTCCTGGGGGCAACAGCAAGCCACAGATTCCTGCAGGTCTTCCAGAGCCTACAAAACATGGGAGAAACCTCATTGTCAGCTCAGCCCAAAGAGGGCCACAGTGATAGTGCTGCACTCCTGCAGGATCTCCTCCCCTGGCATCTGGGCCTGCACTGGAAGTTCTGTGGGGCCAGTTCCAGCCATGTTAGCTTCCACACCTGTGCTTTTAGGAGCCTTGGGCTCCAGCCCTCTCAGTATCCCTGCCAAGGAGTCATATACACAAGTGTAGATGTATTAAATATTCTAATGTGAGAGGTTCCAAGCAAGACAAACAGAACTGTACAGCTGAGCTCATCAACCCAGTAGAATCCTAAGAAACAATAAAATGGCTGTTGTTCAGGGTTGTTATGCACCGATAACTAACCAACACACCCTCCAATGGCCAGCTCTCCAAAGAAGCTGAAAGCTGCCTTTTCCAGACCTGCTCACACCACATTTCTCCTGTCTCTCTCATTCACTCCACAAATGTTTACTGAGGATCTGCCAAATAAAACCACAGTGTACACATAGCTGATTCACTCAAATTTAGCTCTTAAACCCCTGGGGAAAAAAAATAATGAAAGAAAGCAACCTGAACAGGACAGACAAGTCTAGCTGCTATTCAACTCCATGACCTCAGTGCCTGCCTGATCAGGAGCCTTCAGACAAACCCATGCCCCTGGAGCTTCTGAAATCACTTGTACCCCACCCAGTGAAGGGCAGTTCTACAGATACCATCAGCCCAAAAGGCTTTAATTTTGTTCAACTGTCCTGAAAGTCACAGATGTCTATTAGCCAATCTGACTAAACTAGATTGCTGGAGTTAACTGAGTATATGTTTCAATGAAGCAGAAGCAGAATATTACTAAATAGGTTAAGATCAGAACAGTGACTTGAATAGTCATTCCTCTAAAAAAGATTCATGCGTGGTCAAAAAGCACAGGAAATGGTGCTCAAATCAAAACCATGAAATACCATCACACCCTTCAGGATGGCTATCAGAACAACAGAAAAGAGCGGGGCATGACACCCCGAAGTCGGCAAATGCCTAAGTGCCACCAGGTACCCACAGTGGCTTCAGTGGCTCATGCAGAGGCTTGGCCGTGGCCTTGGCAGGAAGGCCTCCCTGATGCCAGTTGGGGCTCTGTGGAACAGGAGCAGAATGGAGGTTGGGCCCAGGACCATGGGCCCGGGGAGTAGGCTGACAGGCGGCTTGCCCACTCAGAATGTATGTGGCAGTGGTGGAGATGGATGTCCTAGAGCAGCAATTTTCAACCACTGTGCTGCAGCACACTGGTGTGCTACCAAGAATTAATACATGAGCCCTGGCTGGGCAGCTCAGTTAGTTAGAGCATAGTCCTGAGATGCCAAGGTTGTGGGTTCTATCCTTGGTCAGGATATATACAAATATCAACCAATGAATGCATCAATAAGTAAAATAACATATCTATGTTTTTCTCTCTCTTTCTCTCAAATCAATAAATAAAAAGATCTGCATTACATTCCTACAGATCATGGTCCATTAACCTATAACTGCTTCTGGAATGTTCTGAGATACACGTAAAAGCTTCATCTTCCAAAGTGCTTAGGCTTCTGCTACTGCAAAGAACATTATTAAAAGAAAGGAAAAAGACCCTGGCTGGTGTGGCTCAGTGTATTGAGTGCCACCTGGGAACCAGAGGGTCAGTGGTTCGATTCCCAGTCTAGGGTACATGCCTGGGCTGCAGGCCGGGCCCCCAGTAGGGAGCACGTGAGAGGCACCCATACACTGATGTTTCTCTCCCTCTCTTCTCCTCTCTAAAAATATATAAAATCTTTTTAAAAGAATTAAAACATGCAATATTGAGTATTTAGTCAGGGGTATTGTCCTCTTTTCCCTTAGATTGTTAAATAAAAAGATGAAATAAAAATAAAATTTTTAAGTAAAAAAAAAGAAAGTATTTAAAATAGGAGCTACTCTTTTTTTAACATTTTTATTTATTTATCATTACAGGAGAAGGGAAGGAGAGAGGGACAGAAATATCAATGTATGGTTGCCTCTTGTGCGTCCCCTGCTGGGAACTGGCCTGCAACCCAGGCATGTGCCCTGACTGGGAATGGAACCACAGCTGTTCTGCTCGCAGGCTCACACTCAATCCACTGAGCTACACCAGCCAGGGCTAAAATAGGAGCTACTCTTATGTAAAGAAAGGCAGGGTAATAATAAAATAATTTTAAAAATAAAAAAAATGACAACAGCCAACACAATAGCCATCTAGTGTGAATGAATCAAAATTATACCTATATTTTTGTCAGGTCAGCAAAATATATAGTTTTGGGTGTGCTGCAGAATTTTAGTATGTTATGTCTGCCATGAGATAGAAAATTGCTGCCCTAGAGAAACAGAGTTTCATGCTATTTTCCTCTTCTGCCTCTGATGCAGAATTTAGTGCTGTGGCCGGATAATTAGAGAACATTATCATGGATGACAATTTCAGTTATTATGGAGAAATTTCATGGACAAGTACTACCAAGAGTTTGAAGACACAGAAGAGCATAAACTCACCTACATGTCTACTTTGAACGAATATATTTCTTTAGAAGAAAAGTATATTGAAGAACAGCCACTGGAGCAGATTCCTGGATTTAACATGGCAGCCTACACAACTTAGCACCGTAAAGATGAAGTGACTGGTGACATATTCAACATGCTGCTCAAATTTACCAATTTTCTGGCTTTTAAAGAAATGTTCCTGGACTTAAACAGTGGCTTATTGGTAACTTCATTGTGCAAATCATCTTCTAGGCCAGCTCCCCAGAAGAATCTGCAGCACTAGGTTGCACCTCCAGAAAATAACATTGTTCTGGACATCAGTAGCACAGTGTACTGGGAGAGGCTGTTATGCAACTCTTCACTAATGTCAAGTATTGATGGGTCGGAAAAAATTACCTGACCCTCCTGGCATCCATTTCTTCAGAAAACCTTGTGTTTAGTAACCCTAGTACTCCTCTCTACAGGGACATCTCTCTCAGGGGCTTGAATCAAGTCCATATCCAGCATTCCACCTGCAGGGACTTCCCCAGCATACATGTTGGTGTGTCAGCACGAAAGTTTTAGTCCTTCAGCTTCAATGGGGTTTTCACCGTTTGGGAGCATTTATCAAAAGTGTTGCTCAAGCCAGCTGCCTCTCTTCAACTTTCTGGAGCTCCTACTGTTACAGTGAGTCTTGGCTGCAGGGATTAACTGAGAGAGATGTCCTTTACCTAAAAGCTACATGTTAAAGTCAATAACTAGTCTTACATTTGTAGTCCTTATATAACTATGTCTTCTGCTGGTCCTGATGTAGTACCACTGTTTCTAGAACTCTCTTTAAGCATTTTTTAAAAAATATTTTTATAGATGAATATTCAGGCTAACTTGGAACTTCATGATGACCCACTTGAAGATCAAAGTATTATACATTGTGTGCTTTTTAGTTGTTAGTGCGGTGAAAGCGAAAATGCTTTCTGTGTCGGCACTCCTGTTTTACCGGGTACTCCCTAAATGTGTGCTTATGCTGGAAGTAGACTAAAAGTATCCTTTTCTCCTTTTCTCATAGCATGTTGTATGTGCAGGTTTGCTTAGATTTTTCCGCTCAGTTCGTTAGGTTTTATATTGGGGTAGAGGGTCTGCAATTCCTTCTTCCCATCAAAGTCTTCTTATTAAAACAGTGTTCTACTAGTTTAGCTCAGCAGGAATAGGAGAGGGCTTTACTGCTCAACTGTGTGCTTTGATTTAGTACACTGACTTAGCACAATGTTTGATAGGATATCACTGACCAGAAAACATGGATCTCACATCTCTAGAAAGAAAAAACATAGTTCAGTTCTTAAAGTATATCTTAGATTTTTTTAAGTAAAAATAAGAATCTGTACGGACTTTTCACTTGGGTGTTCTGGTTTTAAAGGATGGGCTATAGGCTATGTGTTTTCTGTACTGATTTGGGATTTAATACTCTGGCTTCTCTTCAGATCGTATAAATCTTTAGCCTTTTACTGATTTGGCATTTATTGTACACAATACTTTTTAAAAATATTTTATTTATTTATTTTTAGAGAGAAGGGAAGGGAAGGAGAAAGAGAGGGAGAGAAACATCAGTGTGTGGTTGCCTCTCACACGCCCCATACTGGGGACCTGGCCCGCAACCCAGGCATGTGCCCTGACTGGGAATCAAACTGGTGACCCTTTGGTTCCCAGCCCATGCTCAATCCACTGAGCTACACCAGCCAGGGATATTGTACACAATACTTTTAATCGAAGTATTTTGTACCATGTTTAAAATTTGAGATGTTTTGCAAGAACCATGGTTCTAAAAAAACTAATAAACAAACAAAAAAAGAAACACAGAAAATAACAAGTGTTGGTGAGGACCTGAAGAATTGGAGCCCTATACATTGGTGGGAATGTGAAATGGTGTAGCCACTTTGGAAAACAGTCTAGTGCTCTTCATAAAATTCAGTATAGAAATACTGTATGATCCAGCAATCCCTCTTCGGGGCATACATTCAAAAGAATTTACAGCAGGATCTTGAAGAGATGTGTGTATATCCATGTTCACAGCAGCATTATTCATAATAGCCAAAAGGTGGAAGCAATTCAAGTGTCCAGCAATGGATGAAGAAATAAATAAAATGTGGTCCATCCACACAATGGAATATTATTCAGCTTTAAAAAGAAAGAAAATTCTGACACACGCTACAACATGGATAAACTTGACATTATGCTCTGTGAAATAAGCCAGACACAAAAGGACAAATACTGCAAAATTCCACTTACATGAAGTTCCAAAAGTAGTCAGACTCATAGAGACAGAAAGTAGAATAATGAGTGCCAATAGCTGAGGGAGGTGGGAAGGAGGAGTCAGTGTTTAAGGCGGGCAGAGTTTCAGCTTGGGAAGATGAGGAAGTTCTGGACATGGATGGTGGTGATGGTACACAATGATGTAAATGCACTTAATGCCAAACTGTGTACTTGAAATGATTAAGATAGTAGAGTTTATGTTGTATATATTTTACTACAAAAAACAAAAACAAAAACAAACATTGCAACATTTTAGCAGGAATCCTACAAGAAACTTGAAAAGCATATATTGTGTTACGTCATTGAGAACACATAACTGGAGTTATACTTACTCTATATTCAGTCTACTAAGAGAGGAAAAGAAAATGAGCGACATTTACACACTGGTATCCACCAAATTTATGGGAACTCCCTTCTTGTTCTGGATCTTATCATAATGCCAAGCCACTGAGTCAACTGGCTAAGGGGGTTGTCTTCATGGTTTCTAGAAGCTGCTTGTGACCCCAAACCCCCACAGGTGGGCTTAGCAGAGGACAGCTACTAATGTGAAGGTGGCAGAGCCAGCAGTGTCCCACCTGTGACAACTCAACATGGTGACAAGGCTTTGTCCACCAACCATGGGGTCATTCTCTCTGTGACTGACAGATTTTATCCTGCAACTTCCCACATATAAAACTTACTTTCTATTCAGAGAGTTCCAAGGTTTCATTTTGGTTTTATTTCTACAAGCCTGTTTGCAATACTCCATAATTCCAGCAGATTCATTTCAAAAGGCATCACAAAAGTGACTTTTTCTCATGTATCAGAACCATGACACACAAACAAAGCTCAATGGTGCCGTGGTGTAAGAAGGGTTTGGTTCAGCTGCAAGGTGAGAATAAGGGCTGAGAGATGCGAAGCCCAATGTGTGTGGCACCACCCCCAGGGGAGAGTGAGAAAGAGGCTGGTAGAATGTAAACGACAGAGACTTTCAGATTTTACTGTAAATGCTTGAGTATTGCTTCACTCTTTTATGCCAAGAATATATTCACATTCTTCTTCTGTAATGAAGAATAAAATTTTCAAAGTGAAATTAAGAATAAAAGAGCAAAGGCTGTAAATAAACAAGAATCTCCTATACTGCTGGTAAAAGACCTAGCCATTCTCTGAGCTTGGCTTCCCAGGGAGAGGGATCTGGGTCTGGGTCCCAGCTCTGCCCCTCATTGACTGTGACCATAGGCGAGTCATTTATTCTTGGGAAGCCTCAGATTCCTGATTAGCAAAATGGGCTAATCACAGATTATGATAACACGTTTTAAACATTTAGCACAAAGCTTAGCACCTCACAAGTACTCAATGACCACTAGAGACCATTGTTACTAAGATCCTTCGTCTATAAAGGGCATCTACAAATCAATAAGAAAAAAAGATAAACCACTCGAAAGAAAAATTACCAGAAGACAAGCTTATTTTAAAATACATTCATCCTTGCCTGGCCAGTGTGTGGCTCAGTTGTTTGGAGCGTCATCCCACAACTGAAAGGTTCCAGGTTCAATCCCCTGTCTGGGTGGGTACAATCCCCAGTCTGGGAGCGTACGGGAGGCAATCAACTGATGTTTCTCTTTCCCTTCCTCTCTCACTTTCTCTCTTTCTAAAAAAAGCAATTTAAAAAATTTCCTAAGCTGGGGATAAAAAATAAAATAAAATACTTTCATCCTTACTAGTGAAGAAAGTAAAAAGAAAACAATAGGATGATTTTCACAAACCTCTGTTAAGGCAGGAGATGGTGAGTACTCTGAGGACAGGGAGAAGTAAGCATCTTGCCTTAGTCAGAGCTGGGATCACACCCGGGACTGTCTCCTCCAATTTCTTTTATCACTACACTTCTCTTTGGATCTCAATTTCTCCACTTGTAAAATGGGGATAATAACCTCAACCTTGCAGGTATCTTTGGGAGAATAAGTGAGATAGCACAAGGAAAGCACCTTGCACAGAACTGAGTCCACTTTTGGTGGAAACTTCTGCTGTTTTATAACAGCTTACCACTGTTTGATGGACAACCTTAGGGAAAGGACTTAACCTCTGTGAGCTATACCTTCCTTGTTTGGATCTCTGGAGGGTGAGGGCAGGCTCTAAGCCTTCATTTCTCTATCAGTAATTCCAGGACAACACCGCCTACTCTACAGGCCAGTTTAAGTGCTAAGGGGACAGGCTATAATGTGCTGGTAGATAGTCAATACTCAATAGGTGACAGCCTCACTATGATCTCACTCTCTCTGAGCACACTTGGTGATTAGAAAGCCAGAGAGAGGATCCTGCATGGTGCTGTCCACCCTCAAGAGACCTCAGACATGGATTCAGGGAGCCCTAGCTGCAAAGCAACTCAGGCCCACCTTCACGCACTGGGCAGGCCCTGACCTTCGGTGCCTACACCTGCCATCTGGGAACCAGGGAAAAGGTGCCCCTGACAGACTCTTACAAGGTGACATGTGTAGGACCACACATGTAAGGTCAGCCCTGTCCACATGGGTTGCCCCCTCCTACCTGCAGGATGTCATGTGTGAGCTCCTGAGGTCCATCTTCAGAGACTTTGGGTGCCATTTTTATAATGTTGCTCAGTTCAACCCCTGCAGGAGAGTGGAGGAGTTAGGAAGCACAAGTGATAACCATCATCCCTGTGGGCCTGCCAGGGTCACACCTTATGTCCCTTCTGCCGGTTCCACTCACTCAGGACTTCTGGGATCTGCCGAGGTCCCCGCTCCTCCCTCTCCCCACCCAGGTTAAACTTAGCAGCCAGGTCTACGTGGAGGGGTGGAATGAAGGGGCAGTATTTGCTCCTCAGCCCTGTCCAGCTGATGGGAACAGAGCAGTACTGAGGTTGCATGCCATCGCTGCAGTGAGAGGCACGTTCGGCCTGGTGGGCTGAGAGGGGAGGGGATCCCACAGCTTTCTCCCTTGGGGGCTCCTTTTACTCCTCACCCTGCCTGTATCCCTTCCCTCACTGGCACTTCCAAAGGAAACCCTCACTGTGCAAGACGCTTCTGGGTGCCTCTCTAGTGCCTGTCCGGTGTCCATATCCCTGTACCTGAGACACTAGCCCCTGACCTCTGAGGCTAAACCCCTGGGCTCCCTTGCCCTCTGGCATCTGATTGGATTTGGCCAGTGGGAAGCCAGACTCTTGATCTGGAGTGGAAGGGCAGGTATTCATGCCCAACTCCCTGACTCTACCTTTGTCAGATGATCCTCGTTCCCTCCTGGGGCCTGTCCTGGGGTGGGAGAGGTCTCTACTGCTGCTGGCAGGGTCTCCTAACCCTGGCCATACCACTATGAACAATCCCTTTTTAACCAGTCCCCTCCATGACCTGGAGAAACACTCACTTATGCCTTCTTAAGCTCAAGCCAGGGTATGGATGGGGCAGGGAGGCAGGTGGTCCTGTTTCTTGAGATGTGGACAGGAAAAGGCTCTTCACAGAAGTGACAATTAAAATAAGACCCACCTTGAAGGATCCAACCCTACAAATGACTGGGTAAGGTCCACACAAGTAGAGGGTGGGCACCAGCAAGGTGGAAGAAGGTAGCCAGCCTGCCCAAGTCAGAGCATAGAGAGGGTACAGAGCCCAGAGATGGCACTCCAGGTGAGGTGGGGCCATAGCAAGAAAGCACTATCACATGTTAAGAGTGGTGGACTATTGGGCAAAGACCTGGACCAGCCCTGGGATCAAGCCATGCCACCTTACCCTGTGATTCAAACTGTTCCACAGCCTCTTTCACTGCCTCCTCTGGCCCCATCTCAAATTCCTCGATGTTCTCACGAACAGCTGCATCAAAGGTCTCCTGAGTGATGCGCTTGGAGGCCATCTTCATCCTTTCCTCATGGGGCTGTAGGCGCCCAACAGATGCTCCTAAGCTGGGAAGTTAAGGTGAGAAGAAAGCTTCATTAAGAGCAAGAGGGCAGCTGGGAGCCTGGACACCACTGAAGGAGCATCTACTGGGGCTGGGGCCGTATGAACACCCTGGGAAAATTTTTACAACCTGGATCACAGAATAGGATAATATCCCAGCATCCGTACAGCTTCTAAAGTGCAGAATAAAACAGTTTACTACATTTTATAAGAAAAGAGGATGTTAATATAGTATATATCCTAATAAAAAATAACAATAAGGACAAAATAGCTTAATAATATGTTAAAGAATTAAAACATTACATAAAATAATAAAGTAGTATTATATGTAATTACATACAAAAATGCCATACATTATGATTACAGTGTTACATTATATATTATTATAATTATATATTATTTTATTAGTTATGTCTATATAATCATAATAAGGCAATGTCATGTTATAATAGTATACTGTTATACTAATACAATTTTTTTTAAATTTTATGTATTTTAGAGAGAGAGGAAGAGAGAGAGAAAGAAAAGGAGTGAAACATTGATCAGTTGCATCTCACACACACCCCCAATGGAGGACCTGGTCTGCAACTCAGGCCTGTGCCCTGACCAGGAATCAAACTGGCAACCTTTTGGTTTACAGTTTGACACCCAACCCACTAAGGCACACAGTCGGGACTTACTAATAAAAAATTAAAATAAAAATTTATAAAATAGACTAAAAAAGGCTAAATCAAAAACTAATAAAAAGTTACTTTAAGGGAAGATAGAGAAAAGAATGTTGAGGACAGGACTAGAAGCTGGATTGTTCTCTCTGAACTTACCTTGTTCTCTTGAACTTACTCTTACCTTACAGGTTTGAATTTGGAACACATGCAAATGCTTAATGTGGTTAGGAAAAGAAATAAACCAATATAAACCAAAATAAAAAAGGAATCCTTAAAAAGCAAGAGTAAAATGAAGCCCACAAATCTAAGAGTATATCTGCCCTGATCAGACCACTTCATGTGATTTTAAAATGCAGCGATATGACTGTACATTCTTACTAAGATATATGCTAAGGATAGTATAAAATACAAAAGAAAATCTCCAACAGTTTTTAGTAATCATTTTTATTGAAATTATTGTTATCCTGAGACTATCATATATGTAGCAAATAAGTAATACTGTTCATGTCTGTTGGGAACCGCCTTGCCTGGTTTCAGGAGCTGTACCCACCATGGCTAAGGCCGAGTGGGACCATAAACCTTGGGACCATAAGCCACTAAGGAGACAAAGCTTATCTCCCTGGCAGGGGTGCCACCTCTGCTCCTTTTACTTCACCCTGCCTGGCCCCCAATGCCTGATCGGTTTGCCAATGATGGGTAAGATTCCTCAAGGAAGGGATGACCTAAGACAGGCACAATCACAGAGAGCCCCCAGGAAAGGACTTGGGGGGGCTATAGAAAAAGAGGGTGATGGACCCTCACCCCTCGGCTTTGACATAGCCTGAGTCCTCATTCTGTCTGCGAGAAGTCTCCTAATCTCTTGGCTGCCTTACTTCCCCTGCCTGACTTAAGCCTGAAACAATGCTGGAGGTGGGTGCCACCCTGTGCTGGAAAGGGCAGGTTCCCTAGGGTGATCAGGCCTAAGAAAGAATGCATAAAATCCTATGAAACCTACTTTGTTAATACCCTCATTTAAATAATAAGGGACCAAGCAGGAAGTGAGTTTGTTCCTCAAAGTTTTATGGCCCTTTAGCTAACTGACCCTGACTCAGAATAAGCCCTCAGAGTTCTTTGAATGTTGTCTATTGTTTAATCATCTCTGCCTGACAATGATTGATGAGCTTTATTCCTGTACAAATTGAACCCAAAAAAGCCTGTCAAGGCAAGGGTCGGGGTGCTCTCCCCTTGAGAGAGTGGCCACGCTGTCCCTTTTCTTCCACAGGACTTGGCAGTCCATGTGAATTTGTCTTGTATCTCATCTACAATGTCGCGGATCCCACGAGCCGGGGTCCAAGTCAAATGTCAGTAGGTACCAGCATAAAAGAAAAAAAGATTCTAACATAAGAAAATCAAAGAAGTAAAAACTCAGAATTCCTAAATTTGAACTGGAAATATCAATATAAACTTATGATATATATTATCTGAAGCAAACACCTGCTCCCCCCCCCTCATTTTTAAAATTATATCAACTGAAAATACCTAGAGGAAATGACACCACAGCAGCAATGAGCACTTCAAATACCAACTGTGGTCTCTAACTACCATAATCAAGGTTCCTGGAGAATTGGCTGATTCCAGGTCTGGGCAGGAAATAGGCCAGATGAGCCAGGAGCATCTTGTGAGAGCAGAATGTAAGGAAGCTTCTAAAGACGTTGAAGTCATGTCAAAGGACTTCGGTGCCCACTAGCTGAAGATGAGACATGTGAGCATTAAAAGAAAATCCAATAGATACCAATATCAAAATCTGCGCATTCATAATAGTATTAAAAAAACCTAACTCATTCTTCTGAAAACTGGCAAATAAAGAAATCAGCATTTGCCCTGGAAAGTGTGGTTCAGTTAGTTGGAGCATCATCCCGTAACCAAAAAAGCTACAGGTTCAATTCCCTGTCAGGGCACATGCTTAGGTCACAGGTTCCCCAGTCTGGGTATGTGTAGGAGGCAACCAATCAATGCTTCTCTCTTGCATTGATGGGGTTTTTCCCCCCTCTCTTCCTTCCTCTCTATTTAAAAGTAATGAAAAAATGTACTTGGGTGAGGGTTAAAAAAAAAAAGAAAAATTCTGCTTCCCTCACACAAGTGGGTGGATACCAGGTTATAAGAAAAGGATATGGGTAAGTTCTGCCTTATAGATGAATTTCAGCTAATCGACCAAACAGGATAGATTTAGACAATGATTCCTGCAGGCTGCAAAACTATGAAGTATAAAATTGATGGGGAACCTGGCATCAGGTGGACAGTGTATGTATCCACTGAATGATTTCATGTTATCAAAAGAAAAACCCTACACCACTGCTTCCTAGCCAGAACGAAATGCGCTTGTGAGGTCATCTTGCCAAAACCTTGGACCTGAATCTGACCATGCATCCAGTGGAATTGTGTGCAATGACAAGGTGTTATTTATCTGTGTAGTCCATGTGAAGTTGAGCAATTGAAACAGTAAGTGCAACTGAGGACCATGTACTATTACTTAGTTGTCATTGATTTTAATGTAGATAGCTACAAATGATGCAGGAATACCGTATTAAATAGTCCAGCTCTAGACCTGATGGTCCCTGATCAAATTCTTCAATTTTCTTAATATGGTCTTATAAAACAATTTTTTTTCTGGTCCACACAACACAGAAAGTTTGTTAGGAGGACAAAGGCACAGGAGTACTAGGACAGCGTTACTGGATTGTAGCAATCCAAGTGCAAATTTGGGCCCCGTGGGAAATGAGCCACTCTAGCAAATGCTCCTCTTTGCAGAGGTGGCACAGGAATGTGACTATTCCATCTGTGTTTGCGCACACACTCCAGGAAAGAGGAGGACAGGCTCTGTGGCTGGCAGGGGAAGCATGCAAATCCCAAGCCTTCCATTTAACCTCACTGTTCTTCAACTGCCTCATGGTTGACATGGGAATAAACACAGTGGAAATTCAACTAGTTAATTCCTAAAAAGCACTTAGAACAGGATTTGGCATAGATTAGGGGCTTAATAAACATTACTTATTAGTTCCTGTCATTTGTTGCTTTAGAGGAAAATGTCCAATTTATTTGTGGAAGTGGGAGCATAAGGTCATCAAATGGCTTACTTGGCATGCTTGCAGACAACTGCCCACTCCTTTCTGCCCCAGAAGAGTCTGTTAAGGGGTTGCTAAGGATTTTCAAAGTCAGAAGTGAAGGAAAACAATAAGGATTTTCTGTTTTGAGATAGTTTCTCAGCAGAGTGTCCAGGATGGTGATGGTGGGGTAGTTCAATGGCCAGCTCCATGGGACAGAAACTTCTAAGCTGGTGCCACTCCTGGCTCTGCCACCTGACATTGCTTCCACCACATTGGCCATACTTCAGGTCTGAGTGGGCCAACTGTGAGAGTTCACTGTCACAGAGGCAGTCTTAAAAGGGAATGCATACTTTACAGATGAGGAATCTGAAGATAAGAAAGAACCCACTAGAGCTCATATAAGTAGAAAGAGGCCTGGCTATTGTACTATCCTGCCTCATTAACACCTTTCCTCCACTTGGGTCCTGTGAGGAACTTCTAATATAGGAAGGGCATGGGAATTACATAAATTAACTAAAGTTAAACAAAGGTAAGTTGGGGGCCTGTTATGTGCTGCCTGACTATGTACTGCCTGACACAGAACTCAGCTGCTTGGAGATGCAAGCAGACCACAAGGAGCCTCTGGAACAAAGAAGATTCCTGCAAAGAGTGACTAATACCTACTCACCCATACCTTCTCATTTACCCATACTATAAAAGAAAAACGGTCCACAAAATATACCTTGTTAGGGTTAAAGTTAATCTCAACATTTCTTCCCACTCTCTATTTCCACATACCAGTTATTTTCCATCGAGAATAAAACTACAGAGAAAAGCTCAACCTCTAGAGGCAGTTGGGGTCTCCCTTCTCTTGCAAGGGAAGTCTACCACTCTGTCTGTGGAGTGGCTTTTCTTGTTTATGCTCTCTGCTCAGTAAACTTGCTACCACTTTGACCCTTTGCCTGGTTCACATTCTGAATTCTTTCCTGTGAGAAGCCAAGAACCTTCTTGGCTCAGATCTCCCTTGGCCCTCCAGCATCTCTGTTACCAGGGAGGCCCAAGTGAAAGAGCTCCCATTCCTTTGTTCTTGTCTCAATCGCAAGAGAGGAATTCAGGCGAGAGACAATACATAGTAGAAATGACACAGCAAGTTTAATACACTTGAGTACAAAGCTGCAAGCAGGCACCCAGCTCATCTGAGTGCACCATCTATTGGGCTTGTATTAGGCTTGTAGCCTATTTCCCCTCCTCCTTCCTTCTCCAGATATTGGAATTAACAATTTCAAAAGCTTCCTTTCCCAGCTAGTAGAAAGGATACACACAGAATTTCAAAGGCTCCCCTACCGTGCTATCATGGTCTCTCTTGTGATCTTCGAAACACCTAGCAATCTTATCTGACTGAGTTCGGACTGCTGAATTAATGAGTGAGACATGTCTCCCTTGTTTGCTATCTATTCTGCCTAACATCTCTACCAGGTCTTCCAGGCCACCTACCTCTGGGAGCCTTCCATAGCCACTTAGATAGAGCCTGTGCACTCTGCCTTGCTCTGTACCCCATCCACCCCACCCTAAGAACCTCCCTCTGCCCAGCCCTGAGCTCCCTAGCTGGGGAGATCAGTGTCTGGCTCTGGGACCACCCCTGAAGTCCTTCAGGATCTCCTTGGTCTGGCACTGGGTGGGAAACAAAAGTATTCATCTGGAGCAAATGAGAAAGATGATGCCTGAGGACAGTCATCTGGGAGCCACCTGAGAAGAGCCCAGGACAGGAGATGGGGGAAACTACTGGCCTCCACGAAGGGTTCAAGGTATTAGGGGGAAAGAAAGGGATTAGCAAGGCCCGCAAACTGACATCCAAGGTTCTGCTCATCAAGAAAATGGTGCATTGTGCCTGCGGGCTGTAGCTCAGTGGATTGAGGGTGGGATTGCAAATGAAAGGGTCGCAGGTTTGCTTCCCAGTCAGGTACATGCCTGGGTTTCAGGCCAGGTCCCCATTAGGGAGCACTGGAGAGGCAACCACACATTGACGTTTCTCTCTCTTTCTCCTTCCCTTCCCCTCTTTCTAAAAATAAATAAAATCTTTAAAGAAAAAAAATGGTGCATGGAAACATCAGTGACTATGAATGACTCCTCATCTTTCTCCACCTGCCACACCCACTCTGGTTCGGGCACCATCCTCCCCAATAGGTGGCCTCGTCAGCTCCTCTCTGCCACACCCTAAGCGTCTGTTTTCCACAAAGACCACGTTACTCACCTGCTCAAAATCCTGTAGTGGTTTCCAACCCTCTCAGAACAAAACCTAGTCTCCTAACCAGCTCCCTACCTCAACCTTCTCACCTGTGCTCCCCTACTTCTTTTTCGTCCTTCCCAGCTAGCAAGTGACGGCTTTCATAATCACTCTGGTTAAAGTAGCTCTTGTCTCCTCTCGCATCTCTTTTGCTATTTGGATACTATCTCTACCTAGAGCGACATGGGTCATTTCTTTGCTTGTATTGTCTAACCTCTCCCCCAATGAAATTTAATCTCCATGACAGATAAGCCCAGACCATTTTATTCTCCACCTTCTCCTCATTATCTAGGACGGGGCCGGGCACACAGGAGGCACTCACTACACAGGTAGTGAATGAATAACTGAATGAAAACACGCGGGGGCCAGGAAAGGGGGGGTTTTGTTCCCGGGCGGCTTTTGTTAAGAGTCTTTCATTCCCCAAAACCAAATCCTCGAGGGCTGCCCACAGTCACTAGCCCGATCCTGCAGCACCCACTCCCCGTCCTGTGCGCGAGGGGTTTCGGCGGCTGCGGCCTCTCACCCGGTCTTCACGGCCACGTGAGAAAAGGTGAGGCTTGCGTCTGTCACCCGCGGCACCGCCTCTGGCCCCTTCCGGCTGCCGTACGCGCGCAGGCGCGCTGGTGCCGCGTCGCTTCGGTGTTCCTCAGCCAGGCGAATCGCTCCCTGAGTGACCAAGGGCGATTGCGAGCGCAGGTAAAGCCGAAAAGGCAAACAGGTGCGCGGCGGCGGCGTCTCGGCTGCCTTTTTCGGGCTGCTGTTATCACCGCCCACGGAAGGGAAATTTTTCGCCTTAGGAGCGTCCTCCTGAAGAAGCGGGCAGCGCGCCTGTGCAAGAGGGCGCGGTGGCTGCCGCCTGCGCTTGCGCATCAGGGCACGGCATCGACCTGCGCCTGCGCGGCACGGCTATGCAGAGACCGTTGGGTCATTTGCATGTCCCTGCCTCCCGCGGCGGCGGCGAAGGCGGTGGCTGAGGGGTCTGAGGCGTCGGCGGGGGCGGCTCCGCGCGCGGTGGGCTCGGGGTGAGGCCCGGACCGGGCGCCGTCGGTGGGTGGGCTCAGGGTTAAGGGGTTAGGACTGGGCCCCTGAGGGGATCTACGGGGCCCCCGCGATTGCTCTGTGGGCTCGGCCCTTGGAGCTGCATGGCTGGCGCGTCCCCGACGAGTCGGCCTGAGGGGGCGGTTTGCGGCCTCCCAGACCCGATGCCCCCTTTTCTTAGTCCTCGGAGGCTGAGAGCAGACAGACCACAACCTGAGGGATTCATTCGTTCCCTCGCTCATTCATTCTACCCGAGCCCGAATCGGCCTTTCTTGTGAGGCGATCAGGGAGGCCGAGAGCAGTATCCGGCCCTTTGCCATTTTTAATGGGTCAGTCCCTACAGCAGCCCCCACCATTGCTGCCCATTCCATATATGACAAAGGTTAGGTCGCTTGAATTTGGTCCCGGGCCTCCTGCCCCAAAGACCCTTCCCTTAGCCAGTAGAGAACAAGGGGCGCCCTAGGAAAAGGGCCGAAGGATGGAAAAAGAGGTGATGGTTTTAAGGCAGACTGTAAGGCAGGCGCAGGCTTGGGTCTTGGGTTGTAGGTTTCAAGTTGGAAGAAACATGGTTAAGAACGGGCCGCCACAGGATTCCCCAGTGTTCCTTCTTTCTCAGTCTTTTTCTATTTAATCTTCAGGCTTTGTCCCCAGTTCCAGTTTTGGCTGGCTGACCTTGGGTGACTCGCTTAGCCTGAGGCTCCCATTTCTTCTTAATATTATTCATAACAGGACCCAGTTTTTCCCGGGGTTGTTTCAAGTAAACGAATTCTTCCTACAACTGTCACTAGTTCATTGTCCCTAGGCAGGGATCCCTCCAAGAGGCTTCTCCCTGAGGGGAAATCGGTTCTTAGAGCCCCTTGGCCATTTTTTGAGAAATGGGAACAGTCACGTCTTTCCTAACCACCATGTGAGAAGGTTGTGCTCCCATTCCCCTACACTTTTATGTTCAGTTATGTGTGTTGCTTCTCGCAGTCCTCCAACAACCCCAGGAGATAAGGACTTCTTTTGTAGAGCTTCAAAGGATTCTGAGGACACAGGCTCGGAGAAGCAAAATAATAGGTCCAAGATCACCATGCTTGTCTTGTTCCTTCTCAGCAAACACACACCTGTGAACTTTGTGAGGGCAGATGCCCCTTAAAATAATCCAACCTGTTTCTGAAGTACCGAGCTGGATTATGGATTAGATTACTGCCTCTTTACTTTGAGGATTAGGTGAAATAGAGAGCTGGCTCTCTGAGCATTGGTTGTCATTCTTAGTCTTTTTTTCCTATCTGACTACAGGTCAGAGAAACATGGCAGCAAGACGAATTGCACAGGAGACTTTTGATGCTGTGTTACAAGAAAAAGCTAACCGATATCACATGGACCCTAGTGGTGAAGCTGTAGGTGAAGCTCTGCAATTTAAAGCTCAAGGTAAATTAAAGTGCTTGATTGGGTGTGAGGGAGGGGCCAGGGAATGGGGCATTTTAGGGTCAGAGCAGGAGAATTTAAGTCCCTTGAGCAAACTATGTAAACTAAGTTCTCTGATCCTACATTCCTTATTTGTTAAGGGAGGATGAAATTTTCTGTGGGTCTGCATGTTAAATCACTATGTAGAAGAAGGTATTGTTCCTTGGAGCTTCTCCTCCAAGAAAACCTCCCCCATTTAAAGAAGATTTTATTATTATTGTTGTTGTTATTCCTTTATAATTGTCCCAGTTTTTCCCCCTTTGCCCTCCTCTGCCCAGCCCACCTCTCCTCCCACAATCAGTCCACACACAGTTCTCCTTGTCCCACCACTGCTCAGGTTTGAGCTCTTATCAGTGCTGGCCTGTGTTATTTCAATAATCTCCTCTTGAATGGTCTCCCAGCTTCTGGCATCATTCCCCTCAAATCTGCCCTGACTACAGATCTATTGGGTTGGCAAAAAAATCCGTATTGTTTTTCCATAAAATAAAAGACTTTTTTTCATTTTCATCAATAACTTTATTTATTTAGATATTTTGAGTATGTTGTCTATCTCCTGTGTGTTACAAGGTTGATTGTTCTCAATTAATGTCTCTTTTCAATCACTATCAACTTCAGTTGGTCTACCTTACCTTGGAGCATTGTCCAGTCAGAAATCTCCAGCATGAAACTTCACAAACCACTTTTTTAAAAAAAATTATTTATTCTTAGAGAGAGGGAAATGGAAGGAAAAAGAGAGGATGAGAGACATCCATGTCTGAGAGAAACATGGATTGATCAGTTGCCTCTCACACGCCCCAACTGGGGACCTGGCCTACAACACAGGCATGTGCCCTGACAAGGAATCAAACCAGCAACTTTTTTGTTCACAGGCTGATACTCAGTCCACTGAGCCACATCAGCCAGGGCACAAACTACTTGTGACATGTTTTATCAGTCAGTCACAGCGCCTTCTCTATACATTGCACAAATCTTTTTTTGTGTGTGTGCTTCAGTTGCATTTTCACCTTTCTTGAAATAATAAAGTATAGTATGCTGAAAATGTTGTATATTTTCTCCCATCTTCAATATTAAAATGCCTACACAAAAATTCACCCATTTGATAACTTTTTAAGGATATATACGCTGATATGACAGCTGTCGCAATATAATCTAACAAAATTGTTTCAAATGAAGTTAAAGACAACTAAGTGCTACTAGAGCTGTCTTACAGAAAAAAAACCAAACTCTTTGGCCAATCCAGTATTAATGCCAACCTTGTTGGGCCAAAACCCTGCTTGGATTGTTGGAATTTCCCACTTCTAGGTTACACCCTCAGATAAGTGTGGGAGCAACAAGGTAACTGATGTGTGCAAGACTGGAGGGTGAGGTGAAAGGCTATAGAGCTGCTAAGAGTAGACCCTGCCTGAAAACGTTTCCCTTTGGAAAATTTTGAAACACCATACCAACAGAATAAATGGTGCCCACACAGATTACAGGATGACACAGAGATTCCTTATTACCCCACACAAGGCTCCCAACCCTTACTCCTTGCCTTGGGCTTCATGTTTAAATGATACTGTGCCACCTGTCTGTTGTGTTGAATCCCTCCTCATCCCAGCTCTGCCTAGTTGATTCCCTTGGGCACTAAGACCCAGCTCACAGGTGACTTTGCCTAGGAAGCCTTAGCAGGCCTGGAGGTTGATTTAGTTGCCTTTCCCCACCCCAGGAAAGTAGACTGTGCACTAACTCTTCTGTTGTGGACTGGCCTCCTTCAGGCCTCATCCCTGGGGCTGTGCTTTTTGCTGCTGCACCAGCCCCTGAGCCAGCCTTGGCATGGAAGAGGGTGGAAGAGGGTTTCTCAACACTGAATGTGTGTCTTAGGTGCTTGCTTTAGAGATAACTGTTGTTACATGCTTTGGACCTGGAGAAACTAATTGATGAGTTTTCAAAAATTGTATGAGTAGTACACAGAAATGTACCTATAATAAAAGATTAGAAGAATTAAGAAGTAGTTAAGAGTAAAATTTAAAAGTCTTCTTAGCTGCATCCTTAACCCCCACAGTTCAATTCTTTTTCCAGTATATATATATATATTCAGTATATATATATATATTCAGTATATATATATATTCAGTATATATATATTCAGTATATATATATATATATATATATATTCATGTTTATATGTATATGGAGACAAACATTGGTATCTTTATCTAGAGACTCAAACACCAATACATATCTTGTTACTTCAGGAACATTTGAGGAGAAGTGAACTAGAAACCAAGCAGGATGTTAGATGGCTCTGGAACCATCTCTATGTCCTAGAGCTACATGGTTCATTGGTTAGACTTTCTCTGAATCTGTGCCTTGTCTGATGCCTTGGTATCGGGAAATTCTGTTGTGCAGAAATCAGCCACCACTCTACCTCAAGTGCTGCCTCTCTCACCATGCCATCAGTAGCCATAAATACCTAGATTATCCCAGTAGACTGTTATAACATCTACATTTACTCTTGTCCCTCTTGGTCTATTCCCTTCACAATAGCCAGTAAGGTCATCCCTCTGCTCTAAGCCCTTCTGTAGCTTAACCATCTTACTCAAAATACTCAAGCATCTCTTCGAGAGCCTGACTTGATCTGATAGATCTATCCTCATCTCCCTAAATTTGCTGCACATTAGTATTATCTGGAGACCTTTTAAAAACCCTGATGCCGCCCTGGCTGGTGTAGCTCAGTGGATTGAGCTCGGGCTGTGAACCAAAGGGTTGCGGTTTGATTCCCAGTCAGGGCACATGCCTGGGTTGCGGGCCAGGTCCCCAGTCAGGGCCATGTGAGAGGCAACCACACATTAATGTTTCTCTACCTCTCTTTCTCCTTCCCTTCGCCTCTCTCTGAAAATAAAGAAATAAAATATTTTAAAAATTAAAAAAAAAAAACCCTGATGCCCAGGTTATACCCCATGCTAAGTAATTAAATCAGGATGCTTAAGGTCCCCAAGGGACTCCAATATGCAGCAGAGTTTAGGAGCTGCCTTCTTACCACTTTTCCTTTTGTTCCCTCTGGCATATTGGTGCCTTGCTGGTCCCACCTCAGGGGTTTGTCCCCATACTCCCTCTTCCTAAAAGGCTCCCCCCATAACTGCACAGTGTGTCCTCTCATGCCAGGCCTCCACTTTTCAGTATATTGTCAGAGCTGCCCTCCTTGACCAGCCTGTCTAAAAGTGCTTTCCCTCTTAAGTTTCCACCTGTTTGATACTTCTTACTGGCACTTCCTTTCACCTGATGAATTTTTATTTATTGATTGTTGGCTCCCTCAAGTGACAAGTCCAGGAGAGCAGGGACTTTGCTGTCTCCTCTCCTTGCTGTAACTTCAGTGCCTGGAGCAGTAACTACACACGGTAGGGGCTCAGTAAGTACTGCTGGGCAGAAAAACTTGGATTTATATATAATTTGGACTCCTTTGGCCTCACCCCATTACTACTTCATGGCATCTCTTGCTTCCTTTTCATTTGACTTTTTGACTAGGTAATAGATTCTGATTCAAAAGTTATAAAGGCACTCTATGAAAAGTCTCCCTGAGGCTCATATGTTCTTACAGAATTTGTTTGTACATGAATAAACAAATGCAACTATAGGGTCCTGTTTTCCTCATTTCTACACAGAAGAGAACAAAAGTGCACACTATTCAGTTTCCATTGTGGCCTCTCTTGATGGCTTGTTTAGTTTCTGCCTTCTCTTATGTTCGCTTTATCATGTTTTTGTTTTTTTCTTCAGGGGATTGATTGGTCCAGTGGACCTTTACCAGGGAGTGTATCAGCCAGCTTTGGGTCAGATGCTCAGCTGTGGCCCACTCAATTGTGGCGGGTGCAGCATCAAATGTAGCTCCTGCCTCAGTGGTACTGTGGGCCAAGAGTTCCTACTAGGATGCAAGAGGGCAGGCAACCTTCAGAAAACCTGTGTGTTTTGTGCTGGAGGTAGAAATACATAAGTATTCCAGTCACAATAAAGGAATTCAGGTTATTTGAGGACCAGACATTCTTCTCTGAATTTAAAAGAAGGCTTGTAAACTAGGTGCTTGCTGAGCCAGGGCAGGAGATCTAAGTGAGGAAGAGGCATTGCTACTTAGCCTTGGTGCTCTATCATTAGGGCAAATGCAGGCCTACTGCTTGTAGTATTTTTTTTTTTTTTTTGAGTAAAAAGTAGTTTAAGGGAAGACACACACATTTTAAATGTTGGTGACAAATAGGAATTTGTAAAATGCACTCAGGCAAATAAAGCACTCCAGCTGTCTGGTAGTCTGTAGACTACTCATTTGCATCCTCTGGTCTAAAGTACTTTTGTGTTTCCTTTTGGATTGTTTATTTCAGATCTTATAAGGACACTCCCAAGAGTCAGAGCAGATATGTATGATGACATTCACAGTGACAGCAGATACACTCTGGGAGGATCCGTAGCTCACTCTCGAGATGCTGGGAGAGAAGGCCTGAGAAGTGATGTGTTTCCAGGACCTTCCTTCAGATCAAGCAACCCTTCTGTAAGCGAAGACTACTATCGCAAAGAATGTGGCCGGGATCTGGAATTTCCCCACCCCGACTCCCGAGACCAGGTCTTTGGCCACCGGAAATTGGGATATTTCCGTTCTCCAGACTGGAAATTTACACTCCGTGGCTCTTGGGAACAAGACTTTGGCCACCCAGTTTCTCAAGAATTGTCTTGGTCACAGGAGTATAATTTTGGTCCTTCTGCACTATTGGGAGACTTTGGGTCTTCCCGGCTAATTGAGAAAGAGTGTTTGGAGAAAGAGAGTCGGGATTACGATGTGGACCATCCAGGGGAGGCAGACTCTGTGCTCAGGGGCAGCAGTCAAGTTCAGGGCAGAGGCCGAGGTCTAAACATCGTTGAGCAGGAAGGTGCTCTCCTAGGAAAGGGGGAGTCTCAGGGCCTGCTCACACCTAAAGCAGGGCTCGGGAAACTTGTCACACTGAGAAATGTGAGCACAAAAAAAATACCCACTGTAAATCGTATTACACCCAAAACTCAGGGCACTAACCAAATCCAGAAAACCACCCCAAGTTCTGATGTGACCCTAGGGACAAACCCAGGAACAGAAGATATCCAATTTCCCACTCAGAAGATCCCTCTGGGGCTCAATCTGAAGGATGTTCGGCTCCCAAGAAGAAAAATGAGCTTTGACCTCATAGATAAGTCTGATGTTTTTTCAAGATTTGGGATAGAAATAATCAAATGGGCAGGATTCCACACCATAAAAGATGATGTTAAATTTTCCCAGCTTTTCCAAGCTCTCTTTGAACTTGAAACTGAAACCTGTGCTAAAATGCTTGCCTCATTTAAATGCTCCTTAAAGCCAGAGCACAGAGATTTTTGCTTTTTTACTATCAAATTTTTAAAGCACTCTGCTTTGAAAACACCTAGAGTCGATAATGAGTTTTTAAACATGCTTTTAGACAAAGGTGCTGTGAAGACCAAAAATTGCTTTTTTGAAATCATAAAGCCCTTTGACAAGTACATAATGAGGCTTCAAGACCGACTTCTAAAGAGTGTCACTCCTCTGCTCATGGCCTGCAATGCCTACGAACTGAGTATCAAAATGAAGACCCTCAGTAACCCCCTGGACTTGGCTGTTGCCCTGGAGACCACCAATTCTCTGTGCCGGAAGTCTTTGGCTCTGTTGGGACAGACATTCTCCTTGGCCTCTTCTTTCCGGCAAGAGAAAATCTTAGAAGCCGTTGGCCTCCAAGATATAGCTCTCTCTCCTGCTGCATTTCCAAACTTTGAGGACTCCACTCTGTTTGGAAGAGAATACATAGATCACCTGAAGGCCTGGCTGGTCAGCAGTGGGTATCCACTTCAAGTCAAGAAAGCTGAAGCTGAGCCAACTCAAGATGAGAAAACCGTTTCTCCTACCCAACCTGAAATTCAGGCCAAGGTTCTGAGTGGTCTGAGTGATGGTAAGGAAAGCAGCAAAAGTTTCTATTTATTGTGATTTCTTTTCATGTTTTTTTGTAATATCTCTTATTCTCTTTGAGGTTTTCACAAGAAGTTCTTTAGCCAACTGAAGATAAATCAGAAATCTCAGTAGAAAACTCTCATTGGCCAGTATACATGTCTACCATTCATACCATAAACATGTATGAAGAATTTTCCATTTACCACAGAAGGCCTTAGACACACTCCTTTGGAAATCTGATGAAAAGCTGCAGCCCTTGCTGTGAAAAATGCACATATATTTTTCATAATTTTGCCTGCATGTTTGGGGGATCTGTACCATTCTGCAGCCAAGGTTAAGAAACCCTGCTCCACCCCGGCTGACGTGGCTCAGTGGATTGAGCACAAGCCTGTGAACCAAAGGGTTGCCAGTTCGATTCCTAGTCAGGGCACGTGCCTGGGTTGCGGACCAGGTGCCTGGTAGGTGGCATGTGAAAGGAAACAACACATTGATGCTTCTCTCCTTCCCTTCCCCTCTCTAAAAATAAATAAAAATGTTTTGAAGAAGAAGAAGAAGAAGAAACCTTGCTCTGACAGGGCCCTGCCTTGGGTATTCCTAGAAGGAAAAGTAAATGCTGGTCACTGTCTGTGAGGAGACAGACACCAGGTTCCTAAGAGAAAGAAATTACAAAAACTATCCCCTCCTGTGCTGGGATTAAGGGGGACCTAGGTCCCAGCCTAGGCTAACCTGGGGAATTTGGGAGGCCAAAAGGGTACCATATTTGAGCTGTACTGAGGGATGGACAGGGATCAGCCAGGTCGGTCCAAGTAACACAGGCACCTGCTCACTTTTCTACACTGCTAAATGTTGACAGATCACTTAGGTATACCTGGTAATGTGCACTTAACAGTTGGCTTACAGGGGAGGGGCAGGCCAATAAGGAGGTAATAAACATGACTGGCTGACTGAGGTTCCTTATCCTTCTGCCTTAGCTCCCAGGATGGCTCCTCTCAGCCCAAATATTCCAGAACTCATGCACATAGGTAGTGGGCATATCCTCTACCCTCCTGATGTGGTTTTCTGTTTCCATTGCTTCAACTGGGTGGGAAAGTCTCATTTGTCCCTGAATCTCCTCACTTCTCTAACACCCACCTGTTGTGGAGCCCCAACTGCACAAGCACTGAGGGCCCCATTACAGGTGAGGGGCCACACCTACTACCAGGGAGAGAGCCTTCCAAAAGCAGACTCCGGGCCAAAGCAGCCCCTTTGCATACCCTCCAAAGTGGTAGAGCAGGAAGTCAGTGTATCGATCCTGGAGAGGAGTCACCCACAACCTAAAGTTGCCCACCACTGCCCCCTTGTGTTGCTGGCAGGCAGGTAGGCAGGCCTGCCAGTGTAGTGCTACTGTACTGAAAATATTACCATGTACTCTTCAATAGGATTGTTAAAAGTCCTTGTGTTTCTGCAACACTTGTTGCATCATGATATTGACCTAACATAAATTATCTCACTTTTCCCTTGATGTTGGAGTCACACTGCCTTTTACTACAGGCTTCTGAGGTTGTGCAGAGCTACGTTCCCTTGTAATTGTTATCTGCAAGCTTTAGCTATCTGGAAAGTAGGTGGACAGCACAGGCACTGCCCTGCCACTATTTTTTTTTCTCTTTTTAAAATGTTTATTGATTTTAGGGAGAGAGAGAAACATCAGTTTGTTGTTCCACTTACTGATGCATTCATTAGTTTCTTCTTGTATGCACCCTGACTCAGGATCAAACCTACAACCTTTGCATGCTGGGACAATGCTCTAACCAACTGAGCTACCTGGCCAGGATTACACCATTGTTTTCATTACAGTATATTAGGAATGCTGGCATGACATCTTTGGTTGTATTTGATTATTATTACTATTTTTAGATCCTTTAAAAGGATATAGTCTCAGGAGAAGGATTGCTGGGACCACTTTCTGTCTTTCTCTATGGTCATCTTCTCTAGAGATGGTTGTGTTGACCCACAAATTGCATTTGTTTCTGAAAGCTGCTGATTTTAGACCTTTTTTCTCTAAAATTAGCAGTTCTGTAAAATGAGAGCCAATAACAAAAAGAAAAGAAAGCAGTCCTGGCTGATATGGCTCAGTGGATTGGGTGCCAGCCTGCGAACCAAAGGGTCGCTGGTTTGATTCCCACTCAGAGCACATGTGTGGGTTGCAGGCCAGGTCCCCAGTGGGGGGTACACAAGAGACAACCACACATTGATATTTCTTTTCACCCCCCTTCCCCTTTCTCTAAAAATAAAATATTTTTTAAAAAAGAAAAGGAAGCAATTTCAAAAGGAAAATACTTGCAATAACATGAGAATTGAAAGATTGACTGATCCTGTGTAGAGTTCTCACTGATACTTCAGATAAGCTCAAGGCTACAATTCAGACATAGGCAAGAAGAGGGCAGTATAGTACTACACAGAACAAACTAGAAAACCTCTCCATTTCAAGGATGGTTTTTATTGAATAAGTAAACAAATAGACCATTCTGTGCTGTTAAAACTAGCAAATATCAAAAAACTAAACAGTCACTATTTCAGGACACACATGTTCTGTGTTGCTGGTGGCATTGTAAGTTACAGCCACATTGGAGGAAAGTCACACTTTAAAAAATGGTTTCATACACCCTGGCTGATGTGGCTTAGGGAATTGAGTGCTGGCCTGTGAACCAGGGGGTCTTGGGTTCTATTCCCAGTCAGAACACATGCTTGGGTTGCGGGCCAGGTCCCCAGTGGGGGGGGTGTGAGAGGCAATTGCACATTGATGTTTCTCTTCTCTTCTCCCTCCCTTCCCCTCTCTAAAAATAAATAAATAAAATATTTTAAAAAATGTTTTCATACAGTCAGCAGATAATTTATGTGAACACCTACCTTGGGACTATTGACCTTTTTTTTTCCTTTTCAAAGATTTTATTTATTTTTAGAGAAAGAGGAAGGGAGGGAGAGAGAGAAAGAAAGAAACATCTATCCACTGCCTTTTACACACCTTCCACTGGAGACCTGGCCTGGAATTGAACCAGTGACCTTTGTCTGCAGGCTGGCACTCAGTCCCCTGAGCCACGTCAACCAGGACCCATTGACTTTTTAAAAAAATATTGTATTTATTTATTTTTAGAGAGAGGGGAAGGGAAGGAGAAAGAGTGGGAGACAAACATCAATGTGTGGTTGCCTCTCATGTGTCCCCCACTGGGGACCTGGCCTGTAACCCAGGCATGTGCCCTGACTGGGAATCGAACTGGCAACCCTTTGCTTCACAGGCTCGTGCTCAATCCACTGAGCTACACCAGCCAGGGCTTCCATTGACTTTTTTAATTGGGAAATTTTTCTTTGTAAATTTATATATGTGTGTTATCTAATTACAGAACACATATATGTTTATATTTTGTAGATAAAGCACAAAGAAAATCCTGATAAATCACCTATAGATAACATCTGTTAACCTTCTGCTATATTTTCTTTTTTTTTGATGTTTCCATATTTATATATCTTTTCTTCCCTCCTTCCTATGTGGAATCACAACCTCAAAAAATGTTTTGTATATTTTATACCTAAATACATTCTATATCTATATATTTTCCCCTTGATATTGTGAACATTCAAGTTAAGTGATACACAAAAAGTGGTATCAAGTTACTGCATACCATTTCCTTCTGTAGAACATATACATGCATTGCTCTGTACAGTCATTGTAAGCCTGTGACTGTTTCCGTCCTGGTGGTTATGCTGTTATAGCTTTTGTGAGGATATTTTATATATTGATTTCTAGAATAACACTCCACTTGCCTTTTTTGAACACTGGTCTCTCATGAAGGAGGATTTCAGTTGCTGGTGTGTGCTTAGGCTCCATTCTAAGCCTGTGACTCTGTCCTGGTCTTCCCAGGCCCCATGTAGTCCAGTATGTTCCTCAGAAAAGCTCTTTTGTATGTTTTAGCCATCCCCCAGCGAGCAGATCATAAGATGGTGGACACCATCGACCAGCTGGTCACTCGTGTCATTGGAGGCAGCCTGTCTCCTAAAGAGAGAGCTCATCTCAAGGAGGACCCTGCTTACTGGTAGGTCTAAAAATATCAGCCCTCCAAATCCCTGCCATAGAGCACAAAGCAACATTTATGTCTCTCTGGTGGTGTCCAGAACAGAGGGTGAGGTATTTATTTTGAGCACCAGCCCCACTGAAGACTTGACCTGTGGACTTTTCTTGGCAGGTCTTAGAAGTCCACATCCCTGCTGTGCTGGTTTAAGGATGAGCTGAGATGTGCATGCAAAGAGTGTGTATAAGATGAAGGATATGTCACAGCAGCTGTTTGTGATTTCTTGTTACTATTTGTTAAACTCTCTTCCTTTTGCCTTATTGGCTCTTCACATGAATAGAACTTTTTAAAATTAAAGTTTTCATCATAAATACAATACTTGCTTATTAGAGTAAGTGATACAGTTGAAAGGTTATCAAGCACCCACCATTTTGAAGGGTGTCACCTTCTGAAAATGGAGTCTGGGAGCAATGTCTGTCATGTGCTGGTAGCAGAATGCTTTCATAGTTCCAGGGTAACTGGTTTGTGTAGCTAAGCTCCCAGGAGCTGTGAAGTCCTTATAGCTGCTGATGGAATTGAGGAGGATTCCACCAGTGCTTAAAGCTCCTGATTGCCCTTTAATCACTGGGCAAAACGGTGACCTGGGCCCAGCTCTGGGTCTTCGGTGGAACCAGGTGGAGGCTCAGACAGTGGAGAAGCCATCGTGCAGAAAGGGTTTGCCAGTGTATTTGCAGCAGTGATTTGGTGGTGCTGATGTTTTAGCAATGTCCCACTGTGTCTGTCTTAATTTATAGGTTTTTGTCTGATGACAGTAGTCTGGAGTATAAATATTACAAGCTGAAATTGGCAGAAGCACAGCGGATAAGCCAAACCTCACCAGGAGTGGGTCAGAAACCAATGGCAGCAGAATGTGCAGTCCGGGCTATGCTGTATGCCCGGGCAGTCCAGAGCCTCAAGAAGAGGCTTCTTCCAGGGCGGCGGCGGAGGCTACTCCGAGCTCAAGGTCTCCAGGGGTGGAAGATGAGAAGAGCAACCACTGGGACCCAGACCCTCCTCTCCTCGGGCACCAGGCTGAAACACCACACTCGGCGAGCTCCAGGCTCCTCACAGGGAAAGTTGCCCCAGCCAGATGGAAATGATGCTGCCAAGGACTGCCTGTCAGACCCAGCTGGGCCCTTTCCTCAGGACCTCAGCTCAGAAGCTGCAGGCCCATCTCCCAAGCCAGCAGAAGTAGATCTATCTGAAGCCCCTCAGAGCTCCTCTTCCTACCTGTCTGCTGATGGTGGGTGCTTACTCCTGTCTTCCTCTTTTGGGCCCTAGCTCTGAATCTCTAATCTCCAGGTCTCTGCAGTGGTCTGGGCAGTGGGCAGTAGCAACAGGGACCTGGTGAGGATGGGTGCACAAGATGGCACTTTCTCTCCTCTTGCTTCCTCGAGGGGGCAGCCTGTGAGTTCTGTGTTGTCCTTCCTCCTGTCCTGAAGGTGAAGCTAACGTGGATTGCTGCCTAGTGCCTGTGCCCCCCTGCAAGATCCTACTGTTGACCATCAGGTCATGCCTTATACATGTGCCTGGGGCTTTGAGTGCTTTGATCCATTTCTCTTTGTTCTTTCATCCTTTACATTCCAGAGGGCTGCACTGTTCTCATTCCGTCTGTCTCCTCTCCCCAGATCTTTGTGATCTCTCCTCAGGGTTAGGTGACCTGAAGTTCCTTCTGAAATTACCAACTTAGCCCCTTCTGTGTCTCCTAGCCTTCTTCCTCTGCAACAGGCCTACGCCCTGACCAGTGCTTCCCACTCAGCACTAGGTGGAAATGTAGAGGGGGCAAATCTACCCAACTGCTGCATGTTCTAGCTATTGCTACAGAACATGCAGCTCCAAACTGTAGCTTCACACAGGAGCTAAGCTTAGCTGGGCCTGCACAAGTGTTTGTAGGCAGTGGCTGGTTGTCTGAGGCTCTTTGAGGGTAATATGAGTTACTGGGCCATGTGCCTGTCACCTTCCAGCAGCCAGCCAGAACCAATGCATGATGTCCACACGGCATGTGACAGCTCAGAACCAGTGCATGACAGTTGCTTTGTTTTGTAGTTGACACAAAGACCATGGAGACTGCAGAGAAACTGGCCAAATTTGTTGCTCAGATGGGACCAGAGATTGAACAATTCAGCATAGAAAACAGCATCGACAACCCTGACCTGTGGTATGTATGCATCACACTCTTCTGCTTTGAGTGTGTTCACCCACAAGTGTCCTAAGAGCCCAAAGGGTGGTCAGGCAAGATGCAGTCCTGCTGCAGGTGTCATGCCTGGATAAGTTGACTTCACTTCTGCTGAGCTCAAGGCCATGAAGGAGGAGCATCTGTTCTAGAGTAATGAGGGGATGAGGGGGACCATGCCTAATCTGGGGGATTGGAAAAAGCTCTCCATAGGGACATTTAAGCTGAATCTGACAGTCAAATAGGACTTCTTCAGAGGAGGGGAAATAATTCCATGGGCAGAGGGATGGTGTCCCCAGGACCTGAGCAGAGACAGAACAATGGTGGGAGAAAGGAGGGTGCATCCTCATCCAAGTGCCTGAGGAAGAAGGGGGCACTGCCCCCTGGTCACACTGGCTGCTGTGGGCTGATGAGAATTTGCTGCTCGTGGAGTGATGATGGTGGCCCTGGTGTAAGTGTGAGCAACAGGCACTTGCATGCAGTGACAGCCTGGCACCCCCCAGGCTGGGAGGGACATCATTACCCTCCCTATTCCTCAGATTCAACACCATACAGTCTAGAAGCAGCTCTGCCTCTGGGGTACAGGTTCTCCACCAGAGTTCCCAATACTGAGCCATAACTCTATTGGGCTCCCCCAGCTGGTGGGGAGTGTGTGGGGAGCAGGTGGGTTTGTATGCTATGTACATTGTATCCTACAGTCTGCTGCGCCTTTGGTAGGTTGCCCTGCTCCCAGCCTGCTGCAGAGTTGTGCTATAGTCTAATAAAGAAAGCAGTTAACCATGGCTGGTATAACTCAGTAGATTGAGCACAGGCCTGTGAAGCAAAGGGTTGCCAGTTCGATTCCCAGTCAGGGTACATGCCTGGGTTGCAGGCCAGGTCCCCAGTAGGGGACACATGAGAGGCAACAGCACATTGATGTTTCTCTCCCACTCTTTCTCCTTCCCTTCCCCTCTCTCTAAAAATAAATAAAAAAAATATTTTTAGTTTAAAAAAAAGAATGCAGTTAAGACTTCTGGTCAAGATGGAGGCTTAGGTAGACATGCTTCACCTCCTTGCACAACCATAGGAAGGATCACAACTAACCTCAAAACAAAAAACTCTCAGACTCCCAGGAAATAGAACTGTGTAGAAGTCCGACAACCGAAGATTTAAAGAAGTCATATTCATCCAGACAGGTAGGAAGGGTAGAGAAAGGGAGCCAGAGTGGAGGATGCAGTGTAGTGGCAGTGAGGTGGTGGTGGCAACCAACATAACAGGCAGTCCCACATCCATGTGTGATAGATAGAAAGGGGGAGGGACACCTGGGGAGTGAACGATCCCAGCTCCAGGTCAGACCACACAGTCCAGGGTTCCATCGCTAGGAAAATAAAGCCTCATACCTTCTGGTTATAAAAACCAGTGGTGGCTGGAGCAGCAGAAGAAACCACCAGTCTTTAGAAGAGTCTGTTTAAAGGGCCCACACAGTCCTAGAACGTACTCAAACCCACCCATTCTGGGAACCGCCACGAGAACAGCAGCTAGAGGTGTCAGTCACATACTGGAAACCGGGTGAGTGCTGAGCAAGCCTCCAGCAGCCAGGCAGCAGCATTGTACCCTCTCCGACCCTCTTCCCCACACACAGAGCCACAGAGCAAGGAGAGGATTGCCCCGCCCTGGTGATTACCTAAGGCTCTACCCCATACAATGTAACAGGTACGCCAAGGGAAGGAATCAAAGTAGCTCTACCTAGTACACAGAAACAGACACAAGGAGGCTACCACATTGAGGAGACAAAGAAGTGTGGCTCAAATGAAAGAACAGAACAAAACCCCAGAAAAAGAACTAAACGAAACAGAAATAGCCACTCTATCAGATACAGAATTCAAAACACTGGTGATAAGGATGCTCAGAGAACTCACTGAGTGTGGCAAAAGCATAAGGGGGGAAATGAAGGCTACATTTATGAGAATTTGCTGCTCCTGGAGTGGTGATGGTGTCTAAGTGTGGGCAACAGGCACTTGCATGCAGTGACGGCCTGGCACCCCCCAGACTGGGAGGGGCATCATTACCCTCCCTGTTCCTCAGACTCAACACCATACGGTCTAAAAGCAGCTCTGCCTCTGGGGAGCAGCCTTATACATGAAGGCTGAAATAAAGAAAAATTCACAGGGAACCAACAGTGAAGGGAAGGAAGCTGTGGTTCAAATCAACAATCTGGAACATAAGGAAGAAATAAGTAGTCAACCAGAACAAAACAAAGAAATAATAATTCAAAAAAATGAGGAGAGAATAAGAATACTCTGGGACATCTCCAAAAGTGCCAACATCCATATCATAGGGATGCCAGAAGGGGAAAAGGAAGAACAAGAAATTGAAAACTTATTTGAAAAAATAATGAAAGGAAGTGTCCCTAATTTCATGAAGGAAATAGACATACAAGTCCAGAAAGCACAGAGAGTCCCAAACAAGTTGGGCCCAAGAGGAGCACATGAAGACACATCATAATTAAAATACTAGAGGTTAAAAATAAAGAGAGAATCTTAAAAGCAGCAAGAGCAAAACAGAGTTACCTACAAAGGAGTTTCCATAAGACTACCAGCTGATTTCTCAAAAGAAACTTTGCAGGTAAGAAGGGACTGGCAAGAAGTATTCAAGTTCATGAAAAGCAAGGACATACACCCAAGATTACTTTATCTAACAAAGCTGTCATTTAGAATGGAAGGGTAAATTAAGTGCTTCCCAGACAAGGTAAAGCTAAAGGAGTTCATCATCTCCAAGCCCTTATTATGTGAAATGTTAGAGGGACTTATTTAAGAAAAAGAAAATCATGTCCTGGCTGGGGTGGCTCAATGGATTGAGTGCCGGCCTGTGAACCAAATGGTCGTCGGTTTGATTCCTAGTCAGGGCACATGCCTGGGTTGCAGACCAGGTCCCTAGTTGAGGGCATGCGAGAGGCGACCACACATTGATGTTTCTCTCCCTTTCTCCCTCCCTTTTGCTCTCCAAAAACGAATAAATAAATCTTGAAAAAAAAGAAAACGAAAATAAAAACTATGAACATTAAAATGACAACAAACTCTCAACAACCAACAACTGAATCTAAAAAAAACAAACTAAGCAAACAACTAGAACAGGAAAAGAGTCATACATATGAAGATCATCTGGAGGGTTATCAGCAGGGAGGGGGAAGGGGAAAAAGATACAGGTATTAAGAAGCATAAGTGGTCCTGGCTGGTATGGCTCAGTGGATTGAATGTTGCCCTGCAAACCAAAGGGTTCACCAGTTCAATTCCCAGTCTAGGGCACATGCCTCGGTTGTGGGCCAGATCCTCAGTAAGAGGCACACGAGAAGCAACCACACATTGATGTTTCCCTTCCTCCCCCTCTCTCTGAAAATAAATTAATAAATACATTTTTAAAGCATAGTTGGTAGGCACAAAATAGGAAGATGTTAAGAATAGTATAGGAAATGGAGAAACTGAAGAACTTACATGCACGACCCATAGACATGAACTGAGGAGGGAGACTGCTGGAGGGAAGGAGGGTACTGGGCAGAGGAGGACAAAATGGAAATAATTGGGACAACTATAATAGTATTTGCAATAAAATCTTATAAAAATGCAGTTAAAAACTTCACATTTCCTACTGCATTTCTGGGACCCAGTGGTGGCCAAGTGTGCTTTTCTAGCTTGTTTGAGACCTTGACTGGGCACTACACTGGAGGTACCCTCTGCTTCTTGGGAGAACCAGACCATGCCTAGAGCACTGATGGTTTTGCAAATGCTCTCCCTGGTCCTGCCTTTTACAGGCCTTGTGACCTCAGGGGCTGCCACCTGCAGGCCTCAGAGTGGGGCTTCCTGTAGCTTGCCCTGGAAGGGCCAGGTGAAGGGGACAGCTCAGTACAGGGAAAACTAAAGGTTGCAAGAAAAGTTTACATCATCCAGGGCACTTAGTTCAGCCAGCGTTTGGGGTTATTCCTCACCCTCTGTGCAGGCTTTTTTTTTTTTTTTAATAGGGAAGGGAAAGAGAAAGAGAGGGAGAGAAACATTGTTTGCCTCCTGCATGCCCCCAACAGGGGTCCTGGCCCACAACCCAGGCATGTGCCTTGACCTGGAATCAAAACATTAACCTTTTGGTCCACAGGGCAACGCCCAAACCACAGAGCCGCGCCAGTGTGGGCTGTGCAGCCTTTGTCAGCAGTGTTCCTTGGAACATGCTGTTCCTTCCTTACCTACAATGAGAATCCTGGATCCTACAGTAATATCAGTTGGGGCGATGCAGCCTGTCCCCCAATGCTCATAAAATAATTTGAAACTTGACTATATTGGGTAGCATGCCTATTTAGTAAAGGCCACTATGCCTTTGTGTTTTTCTTTTTTCTTTGAAAGAATTACACCTCTGATGTACTCAGTAGTCACCTGAATTGATTCATTTAGTGTGTGTGGCTGTGTCATAAACTTGACAGTCAGTTTCATTTGTTTCTGTGGGTATTCAGTTTTAGGACCTTTTTTTCTATCCTCTTTTATTTTACTTTTAAAATAAGTACAGCAGACCTGGCCGGGTAGCTCAGTTGGTTAGAGCATTGTCCCTATACGCCAAGGTTATGGGTTCAATCCCCAGTCAGGGCACATAGAATTAACCAATGAATGCATAAATAGGTGCATGTTTCTCCCGTGCTCTTTCTCTCTCTGAAAATTAATACATTAAGAAAAAATAATCAGTGTATTGAGCACAGGCCTGCGAACCAGGGGGTTGCCAGTTCGATTCCCTGGGTTGCAGGCCAGGTCCCCAGTAGATGGCACAGGAGAGGCAACCACCCATGGATGTTTCTCTCCCTCCCTTCTCCTCTCTCTAAAAATAAATAAATAAAATCATGAAAAAAAATAAGTACAGCCCTCACTGATGTGGCTTAGTTGATGGGCATTGTCCTGCAAGGCAAAAGGTCACTGGTTCGATTCCTGGTCAGGTCAGGGCACATGCCTCAGTTGTGGGCTTGGTCCCCAATTGGGGCACATGTGAAAGACAACTAACTGATCATTGTTTCTCTCCCTCTCTTTCTTCCTCCCTTCTCCTCTCTTCACAAATAAATAAATAAAATTTTAAAAAATAAGTACAACATTTGTATGGTTGTAAAGTAAAAATTATAAAAGGTAAGTTGAGAGAAGTGAGACTACAGTATTTTACTCACCTGTTGACAGCATTTTTAATGTTTTCATTGTGATACTATTACAGATAAATCTGCTGTGAGCATTATTCATGTATAAGGACCTCTGTGAACACCTGCTTTTATTTCTAAGATAAATACTGAGGAGGGGAAAGGCTGGCTGCCATAGTCAGTCCACATGTACCTGAGGAAACTACCAAACATCCTTTCCAAGTGACTGCATCATTTTTCCTTTTCAGCAGCCTGGATGAGAGTTTGGTTTCTCCCCTTCCTTGCCAGCACTTGTCTGTCTTTTCAGTGTCCCAGTTCCAGGAAAGAGAGAGGGTATCCTGTTGTGGTCTTGCTTCTCTGAGGACTGATGGTGCTGAGCATCTTCCATTGTGCTTATGTGCTTTCCATATTTCTTTAGTGAAGTGTCTCTTCATATCTTTGGCCCTTTTTCTGATTGTGTTGTTTACTTAGTAGTAAATTTTGAGAGTTAATTATGTATTTTTTGTTTTTAATTCTCATCTGAGTATATGCTAATTGATTTTAGAGAGAGAGGAAGTGGGGGGAGAGAGAGAAACCAATGTGAGAGAGAAGCATTGATCAGTTAGTTACCTTCCGTGTGCTCCCTGACCGGGGACTGAATCCACAACATTTTGGTGCATGGGACAACATTCCATCCAACTGAACACCTAGTCAGGGCATATGCTTGGTTTTTACATTTTGATTCCCAATTTGTGTGGAGTTAATTTGGGAGCTAGGGGTGCAGCATGGGTCCAATTTAAATATTTTTCTTAAAACTTCCAGTTGTTCCAGCACCATTTGTTGACAAGATTGTCTTCTTCAAAGTGGCTTGAGGGGCCCCCTTCATCAGATGCTGTGTTTCTGACCTCTTTTGGTTTGTCTGTCCATCTGTTTGTGGACCAGTACCACACTTTCTTAACAAATTACAGTTGATATTCAATATTATTTTATTAGTTTCAGGTATACAGCACAGTGGTTAGACATTTATATAGTTTATGAAATGATCCCCCAATAATTCTGGTACCTACCTGGCACCATACATAGTTATTACAATATTATTCACTATATTTTCTATGCTGTACTTTACATCCCTGTGGCTATTTTGTAACTACCAATTTGTGCTTTTTTTTCTTTTAAGATATTTTTATTTTTCGAGGGAGGGGAAGGGAGGGAGAAAGTGAGTGATAGAAACGTCGATGTAAGAGAGAAACATCGATTGGTTGCCTCTTGTGCACACCCCAGCTGGGCACTGAACTCGCAACCCAGGCATGTGCCCTGACTGCGAATCTAACCAGTGACTTTTTTTGGTTTGTGGGATGATGCCCAACCAACTAAGCTACACTAGTCAAGGCCCAATTTGTACTTCTTAATCCCACTACACTGTTTCAACTGTAACAGGTGTCACACACCTTGTAATATCTGATGGGGCTTGTTCAGAGCTCTCCCAGATGTCTTCTGTATAAACTTTAGAATTACCTTGTCTAGATCTAGAAACAAATGATGCTTTTATTAGGATACTTTTTGACATTAAGACATTAACTAGGTAAGAACTAACATCTTTATGAGGTCAGGTTGTCCTGTCCAAGAACAAGGGCTATCTTTCCTTTGGTTCAAATGTATTTTGTATCTTTGGGTCTGATTTGGTTTTTCGCAATAGCCAAACTCCCAAACTCTGACTGTGTGTCTGGGTGGTCCTCAGACTCGGAGACTAAGAGAGGCTTTATCACCACCATGTTTATGCAGCTTCTCTGCAGGATGTGAGGCAGAAGGTTCAGCAGGTGATGCACTTCCTCCATCTTGTACCTGGCAGTGTGAAAGGGACCCTAGAGTCACAGTGAGCACTAAAAGGTTCAGAGGGCCAGTGATGTCATTAGAAAAGGATGAGTCAGGCCAGGTTGGATCTCCAGACTGAGTGTTGGAGCTTATTCCAGCACATTGCCTAGTTGTCCTGCATACCTTGTTTCTCTACTTCCCTCCCCTAAAAAGCAATTAGGCTTCACACTCTGGCTCCACAAATTTTATATCATTGCAAAGCTGTACCATCAGCCATAGCTGGTAGAAAGATGTCAGGTTATTCCCTTCTTTGTCCCATCCCCAACTTCATTGGGTCCATTCAGACAGTTTGAGCAAATAAGAATGTTCAAAGGACTGTCTTATTAACCAGTGTGTATCATCTTTATTCCAGGTTTCTACATGACCAAAATAGCTCAGCTTTCAAATTCTATCGAAAGAAGGTATTTGAACTGTGCCCATCGATTTGTTTTACATCATCTCCACTGAACCTGCACGCTGGTGAAAGTTCCTTAGAACCCATGGAAGAGGAAGCAGAGTTTGCAGATGAGCCTCCTCAGCAGGAGGTTGAGCTGGAAAGCCTAGAGGTGATGCCTGAGGAGGAGGAGGAAGAGGAGGAGGACGAGGAGGAGGAGGAGGAGGGGGGTGAGGAGGCCCCCACTCCTGAAGGGTCCTCCAGGGCTATAGGAGAGGCTGCCAAGTCTGAGGGCTCTGAGGGCAGCCCCCCCACCGATGGCCTTCCAAACGAGGCAGCAGAGGATGGCCCAGCTGGTACATCTACCCTATCACAGTCCTCTTCGGGGACCTGCTTTCCTCGGAAGAGAGTCAGCAGCAAGTCATTGAAGGTTGGCATGATTCCAGCTCCCAAGAGGCTGTGTCTCATTCAAGAGCCCAAAGGTGAGTGCCATCATCAGCGCAGCACCCTGCTTAGTCTTCTGTTTAGCACTTGAGGAGGAGTTAGCAGTACTTGGTTGTGTGGAAACAGGTGGAAATGTTACCTGCTTATTTTTAAGAATTTGCTGACCCTCTGCCACAAGGTAACAAGCTGGCCCCTGTTACCTTCCCACCTCTGATTCTACCTGCCAACCTGGACATTACCTCCCAAATCCTCTCAGCCTACTCAACATAGAGTTCTTTGGTCTTGTATTTTTAGCCTAAAACAGTCCTTGTGGTTTTGCACACCACTCCAAATGTTTGTGTGAAACTCATGTTTCCAGTTGATCGAATGTTTGTATTCTAGAGAGATGCTGCCGTGTAGTCTGGTTTCTGGAGTCCCACATACTGCTCATTCATGGTCTCCATTGCTCAGATTCCAGCAGGGTAGCCCTGGCTAATGGAGAGGATAGGCTCAGGTCACCTCAGCCATTTCCTGCCCATGGCGTTGGGGTACCTGGCCTTCTGACCCAAGGAAGGCCTAGAGTAGTGACACTTGCCTAGTGACAGTGAGGTGGGAGGACATGAGATGGGACTGGTCTCATGCAGCCATTAATGAGAGCCATGTACTCTGTGGAAACCATCTCCTGCTCTCCTCTGTGGAGGGTTAAGGTGCTTGAGGTACAATTTGCCTGCAGTAAAATGCACCCCTTTCAAGTGGAGGGTTTGAGTTTTGGCAAATGTGCACAGGCATGAACCCACTGGTACAGTGGAGCTAGAGCCTGTCCCTAGAAAGTGTCTGTAGTCCCCTCTCCTATCCAGCCCCAGTAGCCATGGACTATTTTCTGGCCTTTTCTTTTTTCTTTTATTATTATTATTTTTTAATGTATTAGTTGATTTTAGAGAGAGGGGAAGAAAAACACTGATTTGTTGTGCTACTTATTTATGCATTCATTGGTTGATTCTTATATGTGCCCTGACTGGGGATCAAACTTGCACCGGTGGTATATCTAGGCAATGTTCTGACCAACTGAGCTACCCAGCCAGGGCTGGCCTTGCCTTTTCTAGGCTCAATAAATAGAATTGTATTGTGTGGCCTTTTGATGGGCTGGTCATGGCCCAGGCTACTACTCATGCCTCCTACCCACCCAAGTGTCCACACAGCCAAGCCTCAGCCATGTGCTTTGAGTGTGGAGCTGATGCTGTGAGGTGGTGGTGGTGAACAGTGCCCCATCATTTGTCACTCATGTTGTTTGATGTTACTGCAACTGTCAGTTCGTACCCAGCAGTGTCAATATAGTTTCCCACTAACAGAACAGTCCCATGATTTGTGTTTGGAAACTTTGGCATAGCAAATGGATCACTGTAACTGTTTTACTGAACTCTTATTGCAGATGGTGGTAGCATATCAGAATATATTCCTATGGTCGTGGAACATGATTCACATATTTGGTCCTTCATCATAAACATGGGTGTCTTACATTTAAGGATACTTTCCCACAGTAAGGAGCCTTTGGTTAAGCCCACATGTTCATCCTCTGGGCTCCATGGTCATGTGGTTCCTGGGAGGATGCTGGGCCAAGCAGCTGACCTTGTGTAGGTTGTAGCCACCTTCTGTCAACAGAGGGACTATTAGCCAAAATTGCAGCATTCTCATTTTCTCTCTCAGAAATCTGGGGAAAGCATATATATACATATATAAGTACATACACAAACATACATGTTTTTGTCTTCCAGTTCATGAACCAGTTCGCATCGCCTACGACAGGCCTCGGGGTCGTCCTATGTCCAAAAAGAAGGTGAGCATGACTATTTGTGAATCCTCCTGTGACATAGTCAGTTAGAATTTGTCTGAGTCTGAAAGGATACTGTGGCTTGTGGTTAAGCTGTAGTTATACTTCAGACTGAGTATAAATGTGAGAAGCACAACTGTCTTTTCTCTCTGGCAACTTTTGAAAACTGTTTATCTTAGTCTGAAGCGCAGAGGGTAGTCCATTTAAGAGATAGTTGACCTTGACTGTGTGGCTCAGTTGGTTGGGCATCCTGCAGAGGGAAAGGTCTCCAGTTCAATTCCTGGTTAGGGCACATGCCTGGGTTGTGGGTTCAGTCCCTGGTAGGGGTGCATGTGGGAAGCAACCTATTGATGTTTCTCTCCCTTTCTCCTCCCTTCCCCTCTTGCCAAAAATAAATAAATAAAATCTTTAAAATATTTTTAAAAAGAGTGGAATGGAGAGATGAAAAAGTAATGTTTCAGTCCTCAAGAGGTTCAGATTTAGTGGACTATAATGTAATGTGGTTTAAAAAGCAGTTAAGCAGATTATGTGTGTTAATTAACTGGTTGGCACCTCCTATGCACCAGGCCCCATGTACCTTCCCTGAGGCACTAGTGAGCAGGGCCGAAATGTGTGTGACCAGGTTGTGGCAGGGGGTACTGTGGGTATAGAGAAGCAGTTCAACAGGGAATAAGGTGGGATTAGGGTGCCATTTAAGCAAAAGGGCCTGGGAGAGGCCTCAGGGTGGTCATGGATCAATAGGGAGCTCTTTGAGCCTGAGTGGAGTGAGGAGGATAGGGAGGTGAGGAAGTAGAGTCAGCCAGGACTCAGGTCCTTCTCTGGGAGAGCCAACTGGGGACCCATGGTGAGGTTTGCGCAGAAGTCATATGGCCACTGTTGTGTTGAGAGTAGCCTGTGGGGTGGGAGCCATTCAGAGCTGGGGACAGGAGTAAAGGTGGATTTGGTAGGACTCAGATGAATTGGACGTGGAACAGCGAAAGATAAGAGTGCAGCACAATCCCAGGGTTGTTTACCTGGGTGGTTAGGAGGATGGCACTGCCATTGGCTGAACTGGGGAGCCCCGGGGGGTAACAGTTCACCAGAAGAAGATAGAAGTGAATTCCAGGTGACTAGGTGAAGTCATCTGGAACACATGGAGACATCACAGATCCCTAGAAGTCAAGGAGATAAGCAGGGAACTAGGGGGTCTCTGCTGGTGAGGAAAGCCCATGCAGAGGCCACCAATGAGCCAGACTCATTTCGTGTGCACCAGTTTCAGCAGCCAGATGAAGCATCATTCTGACCCAGCTACAGCAGAAGGAGGAGCCTTCCTGCACCCAGAGCTCGTGGTCCTTCCGCTGCACTCAGATTTAAACTGAGCCAACACTCAGGCGCCCATCTGGTGGCCTGGGTTAAGGCACAGCCTGGTTGAGGGACAGCTTGGGTTCAGGCTCAAGCTGGCCACCTAATCTTGTCATGTAACTCCTGAGCTTCCATCTGTGCATCTGTTATATGAGACAGTCACAACTACCCTGCAAGTAGGACATACCTTGAGGATTAAATGAAATGGATGTTAACCCTGTGCGCATCGTGTGTCCTGCAGATGCACTCTCTCCTTGGGGGACTGTAGATGGGAAGGAAGGCTTTCCTGCAGCTCTTCATGCACACCTCAGCCCAAGGAGACTGGTCAGGGTGACTCTTAGACCTAGATTTAATGCTTATAAGATCCGTCCAGGCCGACCTGACCCCTGTTCTTCCCGTTGCTCCTCCCAAGAGCTTTTCTGAAGGGAGGCGGGCTCCTGAAGGGGGGCAGGCCTGCCATTTGGAAACCCTCAGCCAGCCTTTGCCCTGCCTTCCCCACAATCCATTCACCTTAGCTGTTCTTTTCTGGGTCTGGGAGGGCATGATACGTACCCTTGTCATCTCAGTGGCAGGTTCCATCTCCTCTGTTCTCCAGGTAACTTTCCTGATAGTGGGGGCCTCATTAGGGCTAGCAACTCTTGCCCATTGTTCCCCTGGCTTTCCCCTGGCCTTCAGCCTGCACACATCTCTCCCGTACTACTGTTTGTCCCTTCTTCCTGCACCAGCCAATGGCAATCTCCTCCCTCCTTTGCATCCCTCCTTAAATGCTCTGAAGATGGACTTTCATCTCCCAAGACCCCTCGCCTTCCAGCTTCCCCAGATTTGCTCAGTGACTCAGACAGACAGACACACACACACACACACACACTCACACACACACACACACACACTGCCTCATACCTCAGGGCATACTTCCTTTCCTGTCACTGGACTCTTGGTGCCTCTCTTAAGTTATTGTGTCTCTTCTAGGGTGAGAGCTGAGGAGGTGACCATGGCTTGATGGTGAATGTCTAGGGAGTCAGGGAGCGTCAGTGCTGGACCATGTTGGAGACCCTCACTCTGGGTACTTTGCTGCGACCCACATGCTGCATTCTGTTCTTTCCGCAGAAACCCAAGGACTTTGACTTTGCCCAGCAAAAGCTGACCGACAAGAACTTGGGGTTCCAGATGCTGCAGAAGATGGGCTGGAAGGAAGGCCATGGCCTGGGCTCCTGTGGAAAGGGCATCAGGGAGCCTGTTGGCATGTACGTAGCAGGCACTTAGGGCTAAGGGGTAGGGGGATGGTATCGTGCCTGTGCCTAAAAGAGGCTTTCTTTGGTATTCTGGTCCTAAATTCTTTCACCTGCAGCGTAATTCTTGGTTCCCTTAATGGTGAACATAGTTGAAAGTTGGCAGGGTTTTTTATTTGGTATATTGGGGGCAGGGCAGTGTGTGTGTGTTTGTTTAGCGAAAGGAGTCTTCAGATGAGATGAGAAGCAGACGTTTCCATAGGCAGGTGTTCACCTGGCTCCTTGCTGTGCTTGTGCAGACTGTTTAAATGGCTTTTTGGCCCCTGGCATTTTGGCCACATTGTCATAAAAGCTGAGTAGTGATTCTGGATAGTTACAACAAAAAGCACTTTTCCTTTTCTGGGAATCTATATGCAACACTTATAGCACGGGTGGCAAATACAAGGGCTGTGGGCCAAATCCAGCCCTCCACCTTGTTTTATCTAGCCTGGCGCCTTGTTTCCACCTGGTGGCAGCACTGAGCTCCTCGCCTCTAGTTAAGGAGTAGTTACATTTATACAATCCTAAAATTACATTCAGCCCTTTGAAGGCAACTAGGAGTCTGATGTGGCCCCTGGTGAAAATGAGTTTGACACCCTTGCCTTACAGGGTGGTCTGTCCCAGAATTGGTTAGGCCCATTAACATCCTGCAAGCATTTCATTTACAAATGAGTCCAGCACCTATGGGGGCGCTTCCTGCTATAATGGGGCTTCTGAGCACCTACACAGGTGAGTGCCCTTGTTCCCTGTTGCTAATCAGCCATCACTGTGGTGCATTCCACATACTTCTGTCCACTCTAACTGTTCAAGCCATTTTCAGTCAGGTCTGCTGTACTGATGATCAGGTCAGGGTGCTGGTGTGGCTGACTCTCTGTTTTGCTCCCTAGGGGAATGGCCTCGGAAGGGGAGGGGTTGGGTGCCGACGGGCAGGAGCACAAGGAAGACACGTTTGAAGTCTTCCGTCAGAGGATGATGCAGATGTACAGACACAAACGGGCCAACAAATAGGTATGTGTGGGGGCTGGCACATTGGGCATTCTGCCTAAGCTGGCATTTTGATATGCAGCTATGATTCCTCCAGAAAAGTCGGTGTTCCCCATGCCCCCAAACCAGGCATCAAAATACGACACGCACACACACAAAAAAAATCAAATTATGTGAGGGAAACAAAAGAAGTCTTTGGATGCAGATGTCGTCCCCCTCTCAACTTCCAGGTTTGGCTAAAGGAGTGGGTGTGTGATATGGGCCTTAGTGCCACATCACCTACGCCAAGCACAGCTGCATGTGGCCTGCTTGTGGTTCCTCTGTGCAGGGCTCCCAGGCTGCTGCAGGAGTGGTCTCGTGTCCCCCAACTGTAAGAGCAACCTGGAAGCTGTCCACAGAGGGTGGTCGTTCTGTTTCCCTCTTTGAGGTTCTTCAGATCCTTTTCCCTCTGAAGGGTCTTGGCCTTATGAATAGCTTTATCTTTCTCCTCTCTTTCACCCCTCCCTACCCATAACTTCCAACTCAGTTTTGAACAAAATCGTTCTTTCCTTGAATAGATGAAAACCATTGGTGAGAAAGATAAGCCTTGAAGCAGCAATCCCTCTAAAAACGCCACCTCTGCCCCGGATCCACCCTGGAGTCAGAGCCCAAGTCGGTTCGGTGTGTACGTGAAAAACAAATGTCTGCAGTTTCTGGTGTGGAGGTTCTGCTATCTTTTCTTTTTCTTAAAGAAAAAAGAATGCACCATTTCCAATCTGCTTTTACCTTTCCTCTTATTCCAAATGCTTTGGACAGCAAGTCCCCTCCAAATCTTTCCTGGTTCCCTCAGAAGTGCTGCCCTGGCAGCACCAGCACCTTTAGTGCCCAGGAATCAGCTCCTGTTGGCTTTCCCATCCGGGGCACGTTGCTCTCCAGAAGTGCTCTGTTAGCAGACTTGATGCTGAAATGATTACTGATTGTGTCTTCTCTTTGCTTCTAGAATTTAAACAAGATATAATCTGTACTCTGGCAGCACAAGCTGTCAGTGGGAGCACTGAAGCTCTGAACAAGTGGAGATATTTCATTCGGAGAATATTATTTATGGAGTCTCATTTCTTAAATGCATCCCAAGAGGCTTAACAAAATTTAGCAACAGTATAATATAGCTGTATTCAGTGGGGAGTGGTCACTGATGAACCGTTCCCTGAATTTATACTTCTCTTTAGAATCCACAAAGAAAGCTAAAGTTTTATTTTTCTTTTTAAACCACATATGGAGTCTCCTGCAAAGGCGTAGGGATAAACTCTTCAAGACTCTTCATTTTTTGCCTGTGTGGCAGTGGAGAGAATTGTTTTGTTAGGGCCCTTTCACAGAACAGAAAGGAACCTCTTAGGGTGGGCTCCACAGCTGTTCGCTATTTCAAGGCCTGTGATTGCCTGCCTCCCCCCAGCCCCCTTATAGCTTCTCCCAGCACTTTTCAACTACATGTTGAATTCTCAGGCTGTGGGAATTTCCATCCTTCTTCCTAAAACAGCAGTGTTGAAGCTTTAAATATGTTAAAATTTAAAGTGGACAACTTGGTCATACTGATACTACAAACTTGAGGAACACAGCAGTGAGTTACCTTGCTGGTTGCTTTTATTGGCTGTTAAGAAATCCTTGCTTGCTCAGAGCACAGACCCAGTTGTAGTGCTGCCCCTTTGGTCTGTCTTGTCTGTCTGTCCTGCTATTCACTGTAGCATCTCATCTGCCTGGTGCCATCTCTCTTCATGTCAGGTGTAGCCCCCAGATATCTCTGCCTGCTTCTGATCATTTCTGCTGCTGTGGCATCTGACAGATCTTTATGGCCATGTCAACACTGGCAGTCTTTCAGCAAGGTGAACCTGCCTGCAAGGGTAGTGTGGTTGGGGAGACCCACACCTGTGGAAGTCCATCTTCTGCTCCTCTCTTTCCTAATCCTTCCATCAGCCTCCCATGTTGGCTGTGGTTTGGACCACAAGATGGAACTCTGAGAACAGGGCCTTGGTTGCTCATGGCCTTTCACAGAGTACCTATTGGCCTGAGTGAGATGTGCACCCCCCAGCACATTTTCTCACTCTTTCTCTTTTAGCATAGCTCTGACCATCATGTTCACTCTGTCCTAGTGTGCTTATTCTTGGCTTTCTCTACTTTTATTCACAAGTAAAATGCTGTAGGAATTCCCGGGATGTAAGCCTCCTGCCACTCCTCCTTCTGGGGACATCCCGATTTGAGCTGTCACTGTTTATGAGACTTTAGCAAATATTAAAGGAAACACCTACTTCTTGAGCCTGTTTAGTCCTCTGAGCACTTAAGTGATGTTTCTGTGGAGTCAACAATTGAGGCGTTGTGGGCGCCAGGGTGGAGCATAGTGGCATGTCCTGTGCCAGCTGCCAGCCGGGGACGAGTGCATGCTGGCCCTCTGTGCCACCTTGCTCTCTCAGCACAGGCCGCTCACTCTACCGGGAACTTGCAAGTGTGTGTGTGTGGGTGTGTGGCCTTGTCAAAGTCACAGCGTCTTTTCTGTCATTCTAGTTCCAGGGTCTCTCCCGTGAGGACGACAGGCATCCGGAAAGTGCTAACTCGCCACTTTGGGTGCTTATTGTCTCTGGCTTGTTTCCATCACTGGAAATCAGATAGAGAATTTTAGTGTTTTTGGTCCTTGGTAAAACCTAGAAGACATTTGTGATGTTACAAAATGGAAGTTCTTTGTTTTTCTTTTTTTTAATCTAAGAAGTTGTGAATGTTAATCATTTAGCAGTTGCAATAAATGTAGAGGAACCCAATCTTCTATGGTCTCTTTGATGTATTTATAAAATCAGGCCAGTTAGGGACACATGGTAGATGTAGTGCCTACATGGCAGATCAAGCTCCCTACCTCAGGAGACTTCCTCTGCCTGCCAGGGTGGGAGCCTGGTCAATCACCAGGAAGGCCCAGGTATGGAGAGCAGGTAGTGATTGGATCCCAGCACGGGGGGTGGGCAGGCTGTCTTCTGAGGGATAAATAGTGCTAGGAGAAGAAACCCACCTTTAAGAGGATGTCATGATGTGGGAACCCTACCTTAGCTGCCTATGACTGCCTACATGCCCCCTCAAGGCCTTATCTGCTTCCAGGGTTGGGGTTGTATCTGTCAGAGATAGACCAAGCTGCCCCTGGGCTTTCTCCTGACCTAGAAGCCAACCTGTTGGTGTCTTCAAAGCTCCCTGATGTTCCTATGTGCTGTCAGCCTGTGTCTGATTCCTCTACCAGCTGCCCCTGGCCCTTAGGGTTGGAGGAGAGAGCAAAGAGCACAGCAGGTAGGTGAACTCAGCAAGTGTGGGCCTGCAGGGGCCTCCGCCTGATGGTGTGACAGGCAGGAGCCAGGCTACGAGCGTACCCAGGGCAGCAGGGAACCTGGGAAGAGTTGGGGTGGGATCTGTTGACAGATTAGAGGGGGACAGATGAGACAGGGCTCCATAGGAAGCTGATGTGAGACCCTGAGCTTCCCTTTTCCCCATTGTGTCCTGGAGGAATCTCAGGAGTGGTGGAAGGATTTCTTCCAGCTCAGAAGGTAAAATTTCCTCTGCTACCTTATAATTTAGGGCTAACTGGGACCTAAATATGCCACTCCTCCCCCTTCTTCCCAGCTTCCCCTCCTCCTGGAAGCTTTTGGATGTCCCAGGCCCCTGTGAGAGAGAGAGGGTACTACTAGAGAGGCTCTAGTCTTCAGTTTTGCTTTGAGGCTTTTTTGGTTTGGGGGCCACAGAGGAAGGGAGCCTGTCAGCCTCTCAGTGGAAGTGCTCAGTTTCTTCAACCACTCCAGGTTTGGACCCTGGGGGTGGCTGGGCATGTTCCCATAATCTTGGACTGGGACTGGGTAGTTGTAGGGTGTGACCTGGTTAATTATGGCAACATGCTTAGTGTAGGGGCTGCAGGAGGGCAGAATTACACCAAGGCCTCCAAGGGTGAAGGATGCAACCAGCACCGGCTCCTTGGCCCAGGCATCCTTGAGGAAGGCACCAAGTCTTGATCTCAAGTGATGGCAGCCTCCGGTCTTTAGTTTTAAAGGAGGCTTTTGTTTTACGTGTGTGTGCGCGTGTACATGCATGTGTATAGTACACACATGCATAATATGTGCAAACACGCATGGTCACACAATGTGAGTACATTTTCTTAGTAAAAGATAAAAAAACAAAACCCCAGATACATGCAGAATAAAGCACAGAGGTTTTTCCCTCCTTCCCACTCTCACATACCAATAAAATTAAACATAAAATTAAATAAGTCTTTTAAATAACAAGACACACCTTGAATGCTGTCTAGAAATTCATTTCCTCACACGACTGGAGGTCTCAGCAACTTTTTCATGTGAATAAACATTCAAGTGCTATTTGTGAATAAGTAACACTGGCCAGAATCCAATGGTGCAAACCTGTCTACTGAGGAATAGTTCCCAACCTGCAGGCACGTACTACTCTGCCTATTGGGGTTTTTTACTTAAAAATTTACCCCCCAAAATTTAAGTATGTTTTGCGATGGACTGTTCTTTGTCTCACAAATCCCCACCTGCAGCCATCAGGGTTGTTCTCAAGGATTGGTTCGTACACCCTACAACACTCTTCTTTGTGAATAAAGCCCTAGAAATGGCATTTCCAGGACCAAGGGGCCCCCCACAGTGTGTCTGTGCAATCTAACTCATTGTTGGGGGTGGGGGTGGTAATGACCCTATCAACACTCCTGTTTCCCCAACAGTGCTTGCCTCGCTAGGACATGGTGGGGATCGCTCTGCTGCGAACCACAGTCTCAACCCCTCCAGACCATATCCCTGAGCTGTACTTGGACACAGCCTGGTTGCTACCCCTCTGCTTCCTCAACATCTCCCCTCTCAGCCTCTCAGCCTCACCCTGACCACCCCAAACCTTGAGTGTCGTGGGTGACAAAGTTCCCAGAAGAAGCTGTGGGCTTGGGCAGGAGTTCCTGGCCCTCCATGCCTTGATTTCCCCCTCTATCTAATGACTGCTGATGCCAACTTATGGGATGATAACCATGAGGGCTGGAGATACCCTCCCTGTGGCCATGGGATTGTGGGACTCTAAGTCTCGATTTCTTTGTGAAATGGGGTGGGGGGCTAGCAGAGTTAAATATAGTAACCCAGGACTGCTCTTAGAGAGTTTAGAGGACTAATCTTGTTATCGATCCTTCCATACCTGTGGAACCTTCCATACCTCAATTTCCCTACCTGTGAAGCAGACCTTGTGTGTGAGGATCCCCAAGCTCTGTTACAGTGCACCCTACCCCACCCTTCTCCTACCATCTCAAAGATGGGGCAGCACCCCCAAATTGCCCCAGCCTTTGACAGAGTGTCTCGCCAGAAGGGCCCTGGAATGGTAGAATTCCATGTGGTTCAGAGATTGGAGGATGATCAGTGCTGGGGCTAGAGCCAAATTCCCACACAGCTACCACTCTGCCAGCTGTTCTCTCCCACTGTATAGATGGTGAAACTGAGGCCCAGAAACAGAGTTCTCTTTCTCCTGGCTGGTGTAGCTCAGTGGATTAAGCACTGGCCTGAGAACCAAAGGCTCACTGGTTTGATTCCCAGTCAGGGCACATGCCTGGGTTGCTGGCCAGGTCCCCAATAGTGGGCACACAAGAGGCAACCACACACTGATGTTTCTCTCCCTTCTTTCTAAAAATAAATAAATAAAATCTTAAAAAAGGAAAATGAATTGCAGCTCCGTGATGAATCTGGCACCATCCACTTCCCTCAGACTCCAGGAGGAGGACCTCATGAGCTGAGCCTGCCTTTGCTTGTTTTCCCCAGAGATTTTTCAGGTTGTGTTGGGAGCACAATCTCATAGTTCCTGGAATTTATGGCCCAGAAGTGAGATATCACTTGGATATTTCAGCATTTACACTTTGATTACTTGTTTTTGCGCAGAGGTAGCTCAAAGCAAAGCAGAATTTGAGGGTTTGGGGTGCTAGCCCCTCCCCCAGCCATGTGCCTCATTACACAGAAAGGGTTCGCCTGTGCAGTTTTAAAGGCAAAGTCATTGAAAATTATTCAAAGGAAGTAAAAATGATAAAGCACATGTTGGCAGCAGTTGTCAGTCTTTGTTTGAGGCAACTGTAGTCTTAGGGGAAAAAAGCACCAGACTTGAATGGAGACTGTCTCTTCCCATTGCTTCCTCCCAGGCCCCAGTTTGCAGGCTGCCATGAGTCCCTCCAGCATCTCCCTGACAGTCTCTCAGTAGCTTTTGTCCATCTATCAGTTGGTTCACTCATTCACTCACTGGATGACCTCCCTGAGAAGGGAGAGGGTCAGTCCTGTACACACCAAGATGCTGTTCCCAGAAGGAGAAGGAACAGACCTGCAGGTGAGCAGAGCCAGGACCCACAGCCAAGCCTTCATCCTTGGCTATACACATCTCAGCTGCTTTTGACCAAGACATTCACCCTGCAGACACGTCCTGCTTGAAGTCACCGTCAGGCCTGAAGAGGACTCCTGGGGCCCTCGCTGAGTCCCAGTCCTGCCCTCTCCTCTTCTCTCTGTGAAATGGATCATGGGTAAGAAACATCTTGCACTCAGCAAACAAAGGCCACACTGGGTTTACAAAAAGCAATATTCACATTAAGAGTGACTAGAAAGGACTTCTCTGAGTGACAGTAGGGTCCACATTGGGAGAGTCCCAGGGGTCAGGACTCAGTTGCAAAGGTACAATGGGTACCAGGCACTTGGGAACAGCTCAGGGCACAGCATAGGCAGAGCACATGGCTGCAGGCCCAGCGCAGGGAGGCCAGCTTCGAAAGGCTGCATTCATCTTCCCAGGAAAGGCACGATTCTCTCTTTCCCCTCAGCCCTCCCTACCCCACGCTCCCTTCTCTGCCCACCCATTCAGGGTCATGATTTATTTTCAGATGAGAACGTTGTCCTCCTCACTCTCTGTAGCAACCCACATGCTGGCCATGCTGGGAGAAGGGAGGCCAGAATGAACCCAGCCTAACTGAGAGAGGCCAGGTCTTTGGGGAAGGTTCTCAGTCAGGCCTGTCCTTTGACCTCCTATTCATCCTCATGGACATCAATTAGGAGTGCAGGTGGCTGGAATTTTCCAATTTCTCCATACTCCTGATGAACAAAGAGACTGGCGTGCTGTTACAGCACTGCCTTTGTGGTAGACATGAACAGTGTCATTCGGGAGTTGGCCTGGGTGAGCCAGGCATGGTTCAGGGTGGGTTGTGAAGTGTCCAAAAATACACTCCTTCAGATCATGCAGACAAATGAGGATGCATTCATTTTCTTTTTTATTTATTTATTTATTTATTTTTAGAGAGAGAAAGGAAGGGAGAAAGAGAGAGAGAAACATCAGTGTGTGATTGCCTTTCATGTCCCCTGCCACAGGGGACCTGGCTTACAATCCCAACTAATAGGCACATGACCCGACTAGGAATTGAACCAACAACCCTTTGGTTCTCAGGCTGGCACTCAATCCACTGAGCCACACCAGCCAGGGCCATTTTCATTTTTTAAAACTGTTTATTTTATTGTTTATTAGATTTTATAAAGTTGAGTTCACTGTCAGCTCTCACCTTCAATTTCCTATTCCTCCTTCAAAATCCAGCACACACACTCCCTCCTTCATTCACACATCCACACAAATGCTACTCTTTCCACTCTGTACTGTAAGTGAGAGAGGAATCTGCTGGTACCATTGTCATCTGTTTATAACTCTTTCCCCCTCTAGACTCTGTTCTTGCACCCAGCTCAGTGCCTGGTACACAGTGGGTACTTAGTACATGTGTAGGTTTGGAGAGCATTTTTAAAAACAGCTTTAATTGGTTTGTGAATTAAGCTATAATTCACAAACCATTCATTATACCTAAAGTACAAAGTTTAATGCTTTTTAAAGAGATATACAGATATATGCAATTATCACCACAGTCCATTTTAAACACTTTAATCACCCCCCAAAATAAACCCCTTTTCCATTAGCAATCACTTCCAATTCCCCTCTCCCTACCCCTGGCAACCCCTAACCTTCTTTCTGTCTCTATGGATTTTTCTCATTCTGGACATTTCATATAGATGGAATCACATACCATGTGGGCTTTTATTTAGCATCACGTTTTTGAGGATCATCCATGTTGTAGCACGCATCAGTGCTTCATTCCTTTTATGGATGAATAATATTCCATTGTGTGGATGGACCACATTTTGTTTGTCCTTCATCCATTGATGGGCACTTGGGTTGTTTCCACCTTTTGGCAGTTATGAATTGTGCTGCCCTGAACATGCATGTCCAGTATTTATGTAGATATATGTTTCACTTTCCTTGGATACATACTGAAGACTGTCAGTAAATATTTAGTGGGGTTTTTTTTACAATTTTTTAAAAGATTTTATTTATTTTCAGAGAGAGGAAGGGAGGGAGAAAGAGAGAGAAACATCGATGTGTGAGAGATACATCAATTCATTGCCTCTCGCACACCCCAACTGGGGACCTGGCCTGCAACCCAGGCGTGTGCGCTGAATGGGAATCGAACCGGCAACCTTGCAGTTCCCAGACCAGCACTCGATTGACTGAGCCACACCAGCTAAGGCTAATGGTTATTTTTAACCCTGTTCAATAGTCACCTGGATTGGGTAGTCCAGAGATCCACAGCCACAGGCTTTCAAATCAGAAATGTAGGTTGGAGTCTGCCGCCACTGACATCTGTGAAGAAGGCCACCAAAGTCCTAGATTACTCTTGATTTCCTCCATGGGATTGAGGGTCCCACAAGGGGAAAATGCCCTTTTATTGTCAGCTGCTGTAATCACCTTCTCTCACTTGGGTCTCTCCAAAATGAAATTTTTGTCCATCGAGGCCAGCTGGTCCACCTCTCAGGCTTTTTGGGTCCAAGGATGGTCCTGTTCATGAGGCCAGCAACATTCAGATCTGTGACCTGAATCAGGCCATCAGGTTTTAGGGTGGCTAATCTTTCAGGTCCCTGCCCTGGGTTTATTTTGGTCAAGGGTGGCAGGGTAGGTCAGCACCTTGGAGCGGTCTCTGCCCAGGACTGTGAAGCCTGAGGAATCCAAAGTGTTTTTGGCCTGTGCATGTCTTGGACAGTGTCTGAAGCTGAGAGTTTGGCCTGGGTCCCACTGAGAAAGACCAAGGTAAGCAACTGAGGTTCTGTGGCTGGACGCTCTCACTTTGTCTAGGAAATCCTGTCTCTGACAAGCAAGCCCTGCCTGCCACCACTGTCGGGCCTCTGGGTGCCTGTAGCAGTCCAGGCTCTCCAGAGAAACACAATGAACAGATATACTGTATATATGTACATTATATACAGTGTAAGAGATTTGCTTTACGGAATTGACTCGTGACTGTGGGGTAGTAAGTCTGAAATTTATGTTCAGCACACTGGAACTCAGGGAAAGTTTCTACGTTGCAGTCTTGAGGAGAGTTCCTTTTTCCCCAAGAAACCTGGTTTTGCTCTTAAGGCCTTCAACTGATTAGATAAAGCCCACCCAGAGTATCAAGAATAACTTCCTTTCCTTTAGGTCAACTGATTGGAGATGTTAACCATATTTAAAAAGTATTTTCTCAGCAACATCTAGAATAGCATTTGGCCAAAGAACTGGGCATCATTGCCTGACCAAGTTGACACTAAATTTTAAACCATGAGTATGCTTCCCTGTCCCTGACCCCTACAAACCCACTCGCTAAAATGCCAAATCCTCAGAGAAGGTTTCTGTGGCATGCCCACCACAAAGGAGAGAACACAGAGACATGTTGGCTGGCAGCATCTGGGCAGAGAGAGCCAGAAAGGGAGTGAGCTGGGCGGGCATGCAGGGTTCCTGTGGGAGGACAGTGGGGATGTCAACAAGTGCTAGAGCTCCGAGGAGAGCCAAGGAATTTGACTTTGCTGCAAGGTGATAGGGAGTGATAAGTAGGTGCCGGAGGAGGAGAGGAGTGTGGTTGGGTACACCAACCACTGCAAGACTTGTCATTGGATGTTATGGGTCTGTCAGCAACCCCAGGTGAAAGGCAGTGGAAGTCAGAGCCCAGTCCAGTCAGGAAATAGCAAGATCTAAGCTAAGGGTTGTTCCACAATCTTCACAGAGGTTGCCCTCACTTGACAAAAATAATATTTATTGTTTTCCATTAATTTCAACATGTGATCTTAATCCTCAGCATTGCAGGTCTTTTTACCCTTTTCATTAAAGTTTTTATTTTGAAATAATTCTATATTTGCATGCAATTGTAAAAAATAAGAGAGAATTGAAAGCAGATGTTCATACAAAAACTTGTACATAAATACAAAATAGTCAAAAGTGGAAATAATCCATAGTTCTACCAACTGATAAATGAATGAATAAAATATGGAATATTGATACAATGGAGTATTATTCTGCCACAAAAAGGAATGAGAAGTGATACAGGCTACAACATGGATGAAACTTAAAAATATAATGCCAAGTGAAAGAAGCCAGACATAAAAGGCCTCATATATGGTTCCACTTATATGAAATGCCTAGAATAGGCAAATCAATAAAGACAGAAAGTACATCAGTAACTGACACAAGGCAGGGGGAGAGGAGAAGGAGAAGTGATTGCTAACTGGCACAGAGTTTCTTTGGGGGGGTGATGAAGATATTCCAGAGGTAGATAGTAGTGATGGTTGTACAACTTGGTGAGTGTACTACATACTCACTGTGCCGAACACTTCCACCAGGGAGAACATCCTGCATGAATAGAGCACGTTATCGTAACTTGAAAATTGACTTCGATACAATTGACAGGCCTCATTCAGATTTCTTCAGTTTTACATGCACTCATTTATGTGCCTCATAGAATTTTAAAGAAATAATAATTATGGTAGTAGCTGTTTGAGTGCCAGCTACACAAAAGGCTTACAACAGCTCTGGGAGGTGGGGACCATCTTCCAAAAGAGGCTCAGAGTAAGAAAGGCTTTACCCAAGATTGAATTTTTGTGGATGTCATGAGGTAGAGACCACTGGTTTTGTTCCACAGGGAATCTGGTAGCTCCAGAACGACTTCTGGGAAAGCCTATCCAGATCCAGGCTCATACAGGTAACCAGGGGTGGGGCAGGGATTCCAATCCAGAAATGGCTGACTCTACCCAGAAGAGTCGCCACATCCCTATGGGCCTGACCTGAGCCAGCTCTGCCCTGTCAGCACAATGCAGTGACTTCTGAGAGAGTTTGTCAAAGGAAGCAGGGCAGGGAGGCGCAGGCTAGCTCTAACTTGCTTCCTTCCCACAGGACCGTGAAACGTCTCACTCAGCCTTCTGCCTACCCTGACCCCACCTTTTTTTATTTTTTCCTTTTCCTGCCTTCTTCTGGGGGAAAGGTGGACATCGGGCCATGTGTGTGTTCCCCATGCACATTTATGCCAAAGAAGTTCAAGAGCATGGGAGATGTGAACTTGAGGCCCCCAGTCTACTCTCAGACCTGCCCAGGGCCCCCCAGGTCTCCCCAAATCACGGAGAAGCTCTGTCAAACATCTAGACCTCCAGGAGCCTCCTACACTCCTCTCCTCCTTCAGCCTCCAGAACATCCTCCTCCAACCCTTGACCAGCTTCTCATGATCATGGCCCTCACTCAATCAGGCCATCTCTCCCCCAGAGGCTGCCCCGGCGCATCTTTGGTTTCCCTGATACCACAGTCCCTGCAGACCATTCTCTGGACAGTAGCCATAGGAAGCTTTCCAGAACCTATAAACCACACCAAGCTACTCCCCAGCTCAAAACTCTCCTATGATTCCCATCATCCTAGAGTAGAACCTACCCTTTGTGATTCCTGGCCTCCTCGCCACTCCTCTCCCCCACACTCACCCTGTTCCAGCTTCAGCAGCATCCTTGATGTTCCTCAGACACGCCCAGCCCCTTTCTACCTCAGGACCTCTGTATGTCCTGTGCCCTCCACCTGGGATGCCCTTCCTCCTGATATCATTGTGCCTGACTCCTCCCTTTGCAGTCTCAGCTTAAATATTACCTCCCTGCACATTCAGGAGAGAGTAGCGCAACCCCCCTTTACTCCCCCACCCCCACCCTCATTTGTATGCTCTCCAGGCCATATCCTGCTTCCTGTTTGATTTCCTTCTCAGTATATATTGCCACATGACCTCTCCTTCTTTATATATTTGCCTTTTATGATTATGGTAACCCCCGAACCCAGCACAGGGCCCAGAACATGATTAGGACTCAAAATATCTTTGTGAAATGAATGAGTGAACAGATGAACAAGTGAATCAACTGAAGTGATTAAAGGACCAGAAGTCATAAGAACCCCTTCTGAGGTCCAGCTACTGTTTACACAGTAATAGTATAAGAGCAACTGTGGGGAACTGTTCACACCTCCCCTGATTTGGAAAAGACCCCAGCCATGACCACTGGGCATCTCTGGAAGGGGCCAGGGCGGATTGGTGATGGGGGTGCAGCCCAGCCCCACATTCATGTGGCTTGGTGCCCTGGGGCATCCCCAATGCTCTGAGCCTCAGTTTCCTTCTCTGAAAAATTGGTATAATAATAATTGTGAACTCCTCTGCCAAATGAATGAATGAATGAATGAGTGAATGAATGAAACTACGCCAAGGAATGATGAAAGCTTTGAAGACAAGAGGACAGATGGTAAGTGCTGGAAGGGGCATGGTGGGTTAACATGGTAATGAAGGGAGGCTTCCTGGAGGAGATGATACTGAGCAGAGTTTTGGAGACTTTCTGAAAGCCAGAGGCCAGAAACCACCCCCACCCCAGGTTTGGGCTCTGATTTTTTTAATTGAAGTAAAATTCACATAACAAAAATTAATTATTTTAAAGTGTATAACTCAGTGGCATTTAATACATTTACAATGTCGTGAAACCACCACCCATATCTAGTTCCAGAACATATCATGCCCCCAAAAGGAAACTCTATACATATTAAGAAGTCATTACTCAATCCCCCTTTGGGAGCCTCTGATTTTAATCCATTTCTTGCAATGCCAATGTCTCTAACATGTATTTGCAAATATCAGTTGTTCAGAGAAATGGACACGCAGAGTGAGATATGGCACATGTGATATGGAAGGTGGTGTGGCCATAGGTGTCCATCAAAAAGCCTTGAAAATATATGACTCCATATTCACAGTTGTCCCCTGAAAACATTCCTTGGGAAGCACCCTAGATGCCCAACCACAGGGGATCAGTTTAACAAATCATAGAAGAGTCCTGATAAAATCTCTCAACACAAGAGGGCAGACTGGTATCTATTGGTATGGAAAGTGGGCCTCCACTGAGAAGTCCTGGGTACAGTGTGGTTGCACTGTGTCTGGGAAAAGGGAAAAAAATCTGGAATGAAAGAGACCATCGTGTTGCAACAGTGATTTCTACACATTCACTTTTTTAAACCTTTTAAATAAAATTTATTTTTTATTTAATCTTTATTGTATTTTTAAAGGATTTTATGTATTTATTTTTAGAGAGGGGAAGCAAGGGAGAGGAAAGGTAGGGAAACATCAATGTGTGGTTGCCTCTCCCACACCCCCTACCAGGGAGCTGGTCTGCAACCCAGGCATGTGCCCTGAGTGGGAATCGAACCTATGACCCTTTGGTTCACAGGCACTCAATCCACTGAGCCATACCAGCCAGGACTCTTTTTTGTATTTTTTTTCCTATTACCATTTAGTCCCCTTATACCTCCCTCCCCCTTCCCCATATTCACTTTATTCTTACAATTTCATTCACTCAACAGATTTTTACTGAGCACTTAGTGTGTGCCAGCCCACGCCCACCAAGGGCAGCGATGGCGTCTGAATTTAGTTTGTTTCCTCTGCCAGTGTGTTTTAACTCACCAGTGAACACCAGGCACATTGTAAGTTTGTAATAGAAATGCATTCAGGGAATTAAATGCTATGACAATGGATCTGTTTGCATTATTTACTTTATACTTGTCTGTTTTTCCTTTGAAACAGATTTTACACTGAGTATGTATCACTTTGGCAATCAGAAGAGAAAATACATAAAGCTGATTCCATTAGAAGATGTATGTATGTATGTATATATGTACATATGTATGTCCCTACCCTCCCCGACTCTGTATGCCCCAGAGGCCACACCCGTTCCCGGCCTCTCACCAAGAATGAGGCTGGTACATCCCAACTCCTGGGGTTTACTCACCAGCCCACCAGCCACTCAGCACACTTGCCACTATCTCAGGAGGGGCAGGGTCCCGTGGGTTCCTCAGCTCTTGGCATTCCCCACTCTCTCTCAGGCTCAGTTTCTGCAGCTGTAGAAACTGGCCACGACAACTCCCACCAGGGCCAGCCTCTGAATTTAACGCCCTGATGTCACTGTCTTAAAGTTCTGAATGATTTTTTAACAAGGGGCTCTGAATTTTCCTTTTGCGCCGGGTCCTGCAAGTCAGTCAGGCAATGATGCCCTTGCTGGATCTGTCAACAAGCACTTACCTGTGCCCGGCAGTGATTCCCTGCCTGGGAAGTATGTGGCCTCTGCTCTCAGGCCTTCCAGGCAGTATAAGACAGGACAGGACTTGAACCCGGGCCTCTGATTGCAGCCTGGACATACTTGCCCCCCCACCCCACCCCGTGAATGCAGTCAGTGCCTAATATGTGACTCTTTCTCTGAGTGGTCCTCCTCCCCCAGCCTAGGGGACAACAGGCTCCTCTGCAGGAAGCAGATGTTTCCGTCCAGTTGGAGGCCTGGAATGTCAGTTGAGAGAGAGAGGGAGACAGACAGACAGAGAGAAAGGCCTTACAAGACCGAAAGGGGGTTATTGCGACAGGCTTCTTCCCTAGGGTTCGAGCTCAGAGCCTGTGGCCAACTCCAAAGATATAATAGCTCTGACAACAATGTCATTTGTTTATCAGGCACAACCCAGTGATAACCAAAAAAGATAGTCAGCCTTTTCAGTCCATTTGTCATGTGGTACTCTGGTGAATCTTATCTGAAACATGTAAAAGTAGATCATTTCCCTTTCCTGCTCAAAAGCCTTTCATGGCTTCCCAGGTCTGTGAGTATAAAATCTACACTCTTTGTTGGGGCCTGCAAGGCTCCTTGTAACCCAGCCTGTGGAGCGTCCAGCCCACCTGGCTCTCCACTATCCTCCCAAGTCACCCTTTCCTGGCCACACTGGCCTCTTTGATGCTGCTGCAAGGGACTGAGCACATTCCCGCCACTCTCCTGAATGGCACTACCTCCTCTGTCTGAGCAGCCTTCACTGACCACCTGTCATTGCCTGATGCTTTGTATGTTTTTTTTTCTCCTTTGCAAAAAGCTGTCAGAAGTCATCCTACTTGGTCCTCTATTTGTCATACATCTTGTCCACCAGATAGCTTTGCTCTCCCTCAGGGCAGGACCTCCCACAGTGCTGAGGAACCCAAGTCTTATAGAGGAGGAAACAGGCCCAGGGAGGCCCCCAGTGCATCCATGGAGATGGGCTGTCCCACTTCTGGAGTCGGAGCCCAGGTTGTACCAAATGCCCCTCCTGTGGGTAAACAAGGCTCCAAAGGCTGCAGGGAGCGGGCCAAGCTTTCCACCTGGCCAGCTTTTGATTTGGGGAATAGATGCAAGCCTCCTGAGCCTCAGTTTTCTCTTTTATAAAACTGAATTGAAGTTAGAAGTCAGGTTCATGGGGTCCTGTCTTGAGCTGCCACAGCAAGTGTCTACCCTAGTGCCTCCTTTGTGCCTTCCCATACTGAATGACAATGGGACTCTTAGAGGCCTTGGTCTATGCCTAGACACTGAAGAGTCCCAGTCTGAGGTGGAAGCACAGCTGGACACAGACCCCTATAAGGGTCAGGGTTGGAGGAGAGGAGGGAGTCTGGGAAGGCTCCCTGGAGGAGGAGGTGTTGGAACTGAGTTCAGAGGCTCAGATGTGGGGTCTAACAGCATGGCCAATGGTGATGAGGAGCTGGATTCACCCTCTGAAGCCTTCAGGAGAGCCATGGAGGGTGTCAGAACAGGAAAGTGAGCAATGCAACCAGTTCAATGAATCCTGGGGAGCAGAGGGAGGCCTGTTCTGGGGGTGGCCCAGAAAAGAAAATCCTGACTCCATCCTGTGTCTGGAGATGAGGAATGGCTTCTCTGAGCAGATCGAGAGAAGAGGCTGCCACATCTGAGTCACCCAGTTCCTGCAAGAACATTCGGCACTGGGCAGCCCCATGTGGGCCGTCACCAAGCAGGAACACAGCCCCCTCCACGTTGGAGTCCCTCCTCGCTGCCTTCCCTGAGGCCTCCTGCTCTCTATTCCCACAGCTGTTCCTCCAAGGCCACAGAAGGAGAGTAGGAGGAGAGGGCAGGCAAAAGAGAGGCCATGTAGGCTGCTCAGCCAGAATTCGGGAGTTTTCGGGGAAGGGAACTTCTCTGGCTAAAGGTCCAGTGTGTGCTGGGGTTGCCTGAGCCTCAGGATGCTATCCAAGATGGGGAAACTGAGGCTGAGAGAAAGGGAGAGTCTGCCTCCATTCTGTACACGTACACATAACCAGTTCTTTCCTAAGAGCAAAAGCAGCTTGGAGCTAACAGTATAAATCTGATCACACTGCCCCCCACTCTAAACTCTCCCAAGGCTCCCCAGTACCCTTGGAACAAAACCCACACACCTCATCAGGGCCCATGAGGCCTGACCTGGCCCCTCAGCCCTCAGAATCCCCTACTCTCCTCCTACGCACTCTGCTCTGGCCACTTGGCCTCCCCATTGTTCCTCCAATGCACCCGGCCTATCCCTACCTCAGGGCCTTTGCATATGCTGTGCCCTCTGCCCAGAGTATTCTTTGTGAGTTATTATCCCTGTTTAATCCCTCAGGAAAGGTGCAAAGAGAGGAGGTCATATGCCCAGAAATACATAACAAGTCAGTAGTGGCCACTGTTCCCACCCAGGCCCATCTGACCAGCTCCCTGCCCCTAGCTCTCTCCCACCAATGGTACCACATTTAAAATAGACTTCCAGAACAGTCCACCTCAGAGATGATTCTCAGCCCCTCCATGTTTTGCCACCTCCAGCTACGTTCCAAAGACCCTCAGGCCTCAGGCCCAAAGGCCCTGCTCAGGGAGCTCCTGGCCCAACCTGATATCCACATCTCCTAGTGCCCTCCTGAAGAGGCTGCAATTTCTCCGCCCCACTTTCTGTCCTTCAAGCGGGCAGATGCCAGAGCCTTCAAGGACGGCACAGCCAAAAATAATCAGGCCGACCTACCTCCCAAAAGTGGAGCAGCCCCGCCCAGCCACCTGGCATCACAGAGGTAATTAGTGCACGTGGCAATGAGGGTAATTAGGTCTGTGGGATCCAGACCACAGATACAGGCTTGGAGCTAGGAGGGGGTGCAAGGGCACCACACCCCACCCCACTCCTGACCCTTCCTGGTCCTGGGAGCTTGAGTCCATAACCCAGTGCTCGACCCCATCCCAGAGCCCCTTTGTTCCTGGGCCTGAGGTTGCCTGGCTCCGTCTCTTCCTGGGCGCTGTCTGTTTAATGAATTAACCTTGGCCTTTGGTAGAAGTTGAGTTGGATCTAAATTTAAGTCAGGGTCACTTTCACCAATATTGAGTAATCAAACTCCCCCCTGCAATGATCCCCATACATTCACCTAATGCCAGGGGTTGGAAAGCCCAAGGGACACCTCAGCCCAGCCCTTGAGCTGCCCTCAGGCTGCAGGAGTCAGAGTTAGACACAAACATCCCCAGCCCTGTGGGGTCAGGACTGGACCAGAATGAGGGAGGTGTTGTGGAGAAAGAGGAGGGAGGGCCTCTCAGAGAAAAGAGCAGTGGAGGTGGGCTTTGAAGGATGAATAGGAGTTTTCCCCCAAACTAGGGTGTTGTGGGTAGCCCGGCTAGCATGGCATGCCTATGAAGGAATGGGGAAGAGGAGGGGGAGGATGATTAGAGGGGCACATAGGGGTTCAGAGCAAAAGATTTAAAGGATATCACACCAGGTAGGACCTGAGTTCATGCTGGGTTGGGACCTTTCAACCCCTAAAAGAGAAAATCTTAAGAATTTGGCTCAGAATCAAAACACATGCCAAAACTGCCAAGAATGAATATAACATTTCCAACAGTGAGCATTTATTAAGCTCCTAGGATCATGCCCTCTTCACTCAAGGACTCTTACAGGAAACCTCAGAAATGGGCAGCATTCTTATGCATATTTTATTTTTTAAATAGTTATTTACTTATTTTTAACAATTTTATTTATTTTTAGAGAGAGGAGAAGGGAGAGAGAAAGAGAGGGAGAGAAACATCAATGCGTGGTTGCCTCCTGCGTGCCCCCTACTGGGGATCTGGCCTGCAACCCAGGCATGTGCCCTGACTGGGAATCGAACCAGTGACCCTTTGGTTCCTAGGCCGGCACTCAATCCACACAGCCACATCAGCCAGGGCATTATGCATATTTTGTAACTAGGGAAATTAAGGAACAGAGAGGGAAACTGGCTTCTTTAAAGTCACATTGCTGGTAAGAGGCAGCAGGGTTGGGAGTCACTTTCTGGCTCATGTGACTCTGGAGACCACCAAGGATCAAGGTGGGAGCCTAGGGATCCCTTCCTTCTGGAAGCATTTACAGAGTTCCTGCTGCAGGCCAGGCTTGCTCTAGGTGCTGAGCCAAAGCTACAGAAGAGGTGGACAGCAATCAAATCATGCTATAACAGATCAAGGTCGCCACAGTGATCCACACAACACGGTTGGGCATGACACTTTGGGGGAGAATGACAGATTTCCCCTGGTCTGGTGGGACAGGAACCCTCCAGGGAGCAGGAAGGATTTAGCTTTAGTTCAAAGCTTGGGTCAGATTTAACTTGGCAGAGGTCATTAGTGCCGTTCTGCAAAGTGCTTCCCTAGAGTCAAACAAGCCATTCTAGTTTCTGTTTGGTCCCTCCTATGATGGGTTGCTCACTTCCTCATTTCCTTCTTCAATCTGGAAAGAAAGCTCTTATTTCTACTCAGCCACCCTGGAGTATTGGCCTCTGCCGGCCCTGCAAAGATGACCCTAAGAAGAGGCCTCAGTCCATGGTTGGGGATAGCCCCCCACCTGTCTATATCCAGGGGACAGTGAGGAGCTACTGGTGTCACCTGGATCCTCCCTGCCTCCTCCTCCATCTCAGCCTTGTGAGCATCAGCCCATTCTCCAGTTGAGAAAACTGACGTCCGAACTGGCAAAGCCATTTCTCTGTTTGGACTTGACTAATACAATGTCAGTCAGGGTTGCTCAAGGCCAGCACCATCCCAGGCCCTCCTGAAGCATGAGGGGGACCCAGGAAAGGATTCACCTCCCCACTCTCTCTCATGCGGTTGCCTTCTGCCCACACAAGGAGGAAATTTGGCCTGGGCCCTTTGCCCAACCCTCCCCACAGAATGGCCACGTGGCCCTAGCTATAGAGCTGTAGCAGTCCAGCATTCAGCACATTCTGAATGGCTTTCAGAGGCCTCGGCCCTCCTGGGCCCTTTCCAGTTACTTTTTTTAAAATTATTTTTTTGGTAATAAGGAAAAGTCATTCTTTGCACAGAACAGACGGTATTCTCTTTGTTCCCCATAGTGTTCAAGCATTTTGTGGCTTTGGGCCTGAGAGCAAAGCCAAATCTTTTGCTTGTGCAGATGCCTTGTGAAGTTAGAAGCAGCCCAGGAAACAGAATCTGCTTCCATTTTCCCAGTAAGCTTGGGGGTCCAGAATGGGCCGGCCCCCCAGGGGAGCCCAGATCGGGCCACAGTTGAACTAATAAACAGGTAACAAACATCAGGGATCTCACAGAAAGGGGTGGGGCATGGGGCAGGGTAGGGTAAGATCCCTTCCAAGGCCAGGATGGTCAGACAAGCTTCTAGAAGAGTGGCAGTGGAGCAGAGCCTGGAAAGACAAGGCAGAATACATGCCTTGTATTCTTGTATACAGAAATGCAGGAAGGGCATTCCTAGTGGAGGGAACAGCTTGGGCAAAGTCCTGGAGGGAGTAAATTCAGACCTTGGCCTGGGAATAAGTCTCCAGGATTCACCTAAAGGTAATTTGAAGGTAGCTTCCAGCTCAGATGTGTGGTTCTTGTCAGGGAACAAAAATAAAAGAAGAGGAAAGAAGATGTGGCAGAGAAGGTTTTCAGAAAGCTCTACCGTGAGGCTCAGAGCTCCTGGGAACTGTGGGCCTTGGGTCTGGGGAGCATCAGTGCCTCTGCCCACAGACCCCATGGCATTGTGTGACTTGGGGCAGGCCAGGACATGGGTAGGTAATCACCGTTCAGCCCCAGAAGGACCTGCTCCTCGAAAGTGTATGAAGGAGTGGGCTTCCTCTGACCAGAGGTGCAGCCCAGGTGTGTGGATCTCCAGGGGACTTACCCATTTGGTGGGAACTGGGCACCAACATTCACTCGCTGCACCCTGGATTCGGGGACCTTGTAACACATGTCATCCAACCATCGTTAGCATTGTCACAGTTGTCTTGTTACATAGTTACAGTTTTCTCTCTGTTGTCTCCTTTGTCTCTGCCTCTCAGTTCTCTGTCTGTCCCTCTCCTGTGTCTCTGCTTCTCTCCCCCGTCTGTCTCTGGGTCTGGGTCAGTGTGCCACCCTCCCCGCAGCCCCCTTCCCACCCTTACCCCACCACCCAGGCCTTTTCCTATTCCGGGGCTTCCCCACCCCCCTCCCCACTTCCCCTCCAAGTAGGGCCCGCAGGGGGCGCTGCGGCCGGCCTTCGGGAGGCGGGGAGGCGGGGAGGCGGGGAGCGGGGGAGGCGGGGCGGGCGGCGGCCTCGTCGGGACCGGCTGCGATGGGACCGGAGGCGGCGCGGTCGGCGGCGGCTGCGGCAGCGCAGACAAAGGCGCTGGCGGCGCGGACGGCGTGGAGGGTGCGGGGATTCGGCGCCGTGGGCCGCACGGGACTCCGCCGGGACACTCACGGGGCGCCCGGCCGGCAGGGTGAGCCCGGCCAACTGAGCCTGAGCGCTGGCGCAGGGGCCCCGAAGTTCCGGGGCCGGGGGAGGGCTCAGGGGTCCGGGAGTTCTGGACGCGGAGGCTGGGAGCGGCCCGGGGAGTTCCGAAGTACCAGGTCTTGCGGGGCCTCGGGGACCTCGAAGTTCCGGAGCTCGGTTCGGGGTGGGGATAGTGCTAGGGGTTTCCGAAGTTCCACGCCCAGCGTCGCTGAAGGCTGCGAAGGTGTTTGGAAGTTCCAGACGTGGGGATGAAGGGCCGCGCGAGGAGACCCCGAAATTCCGGAACTGGGATGGAAGGGTGGCATAGGGTCCCTAAAGTTCAGGAATCGGGGCGGCTCAGAGGATCCCCGAAGTTATAGACATGGGCTTGAGGAGGCAGATAATATGTCCCCGAAGTTCTGGACCCAGATTCGGGGGATCACGGAGATCTTGGAAGTTCCAAGGTTGGAACTTCCCGAAATTGAGTCGCGCACTGGGCTCCCCACTCCTGACGTATGTGGGGACTCGAGCCTGATTGAATATCAGGACCCTGGACTGGGGGCATGGGGTGGGGCTTCTACAGCCCCACAAGCGATTAAGGATCCCGGGCACCGGGCGGGGTCGGGCCCCCTCCAGAGCCTCGTGGCCGGCGGCGCCTGAGGCGCATGACTGGTTGGTGAGTAACTTTCCCCAAACGCGCAAGTCGCGCAAGTCGCGGCACGAGCGTCCGGGCCGGAAGGGCCAGAGTTCCTGGGACCCCTGAGCCCCGGGTCCTCAGGAATCGCCCCCAAACTCGGCCAGAGCTACCGCCCCTCCCCCACCAGAGGCTCCGGTTTCAGACCCTGTGACCAGGACAGCAGCTGCCCAGGACTGGGGGCTGGGGGTGGGGTGGGTGGGAATGTGTGTGGAACCGGGGTGTCACCCTCTGACCACAGAGACCGCTAAGCTGGGCTGTCTTTTTCCCGAGCCTGACTCCCCCTCCCCCAGGTCCCTGCTGAGTCCCCTGCAGATGCCCTGGATGCCAGTTTGAAAGTGCAGGGGGAAAGTCAGGAAGTCTTCCCGGGCAGCTGTTCCTGGCTTCTGTGGGTGTTGGTTAGAGGAACCAGCAGAGAGCTAGAGCGCCCATCTCCCAGTCCTGGGTTCCACCCAGTACCCCATGGTATTGGGAGTGAGTGGTGATGGGCGATCTGGTGATGGGCACCGGGGTAGTCCTCTTTGGCTACCTCTTATCTTTTTGACAAGGATTGGGGCTTCCTGATTGGACTTCGACACTAAGTCTGTGCCTGTGGCCTAGAGTGGAGATGGAGAGGTCCCTCTGTGGGGCCAGTGGGGACTGGTCTCCCAGTAGGCGCCTGGTGATGCCACGCTTTTTGCTGGAGGCCCTGCTTTGAGGACTGATGGGTGACTGTGTAGGAAAGCGTTGAGTGGGAGCTAACCTTGGCCTCCTCAACCCACCCTGAGATTAAGGGAGTGTCACTGGGGATCCACTAACCCAGATAATGATAGTTTTATGCTGAGAAGTCAGCAGCCACCTGGCTCCTCTCAGAGAGCAGTCTCCTGTCCAGGGTGTTGTGGGGACTTCTCCACGTAGAGATAGTTGGGGACTCCTTGCTCTGAGTGATCTACTGATTCCGTTATCTTTTTGTTTGAAATTCTGTGAATGGTCCATTTGTGAATGCTGCATCAGGTCCTGAGAGTGGACCTGCCTGACCACCCTCAACTTGTCCTGCGGAGACACTCACAAGCCCCCTCTACCCCAGAGGCCAAACCAGCAGCTCGCGCCACCCCTCTGATTGCTCCTTGGAGCCCACCCAGCCCACCTTGACCAATGTCCACAGCCAGGTGAGCCCCTGCCTCCCCTGGCTTGGCCCTGAGCCTCACCGGGGTGCCTGGCTCCCACTGAGCGCCCTCTTCCCATGCAGGGAACAGCCCATCTTCAGCACACGGGCGCATGTGTTCCAGATTGACCCAGCCACCAAGCGGAACTGGATCCCTGCGGGCAAACACGCACTCACCGTGTCCTACTTCTACGATGCCACCCGCAATGTCTACCGAATCATCAGCATTGGGGGCGCCAAGGTCCTGGTGGGGCCTGGTTGGGGTGGCAGGTGTCAGGGGTCTCAGCAATAGGCCTGGGTCTGATTGTTGCCTTGCTGTGTGCCCAGGGTCGGTGTTGTGCTGACCCTTGCTGGGCCTCAGTCTCTCTTTCTCTTGAAATGGCTCAGACCAAGCACCTTGGAGGCACTCATACAAAGGGTACCCCAGTGGTCTCATGTTCATCGTTAGGAGTCCCACCAACCTTGATCTTTGCTCTTTTCTCTCTCCCCAGGCCATTATCAATAGCACTGTCACCCCCAACATGACCTTTACCAAAACCTCCCAGAAGTTTGGACAGTGGGCAGACAGTCGCGCTAACACTGTCTACGGCCTTGGCTTTGCTTCTGAACAGCATCTGACCCAGGTGGGTCTCAGGGGTACGTGGTGGGAGCAACAAGATTGCACCTGGGTCTTCCTCTTGGGTACATGGGGTGGAGGGGACCCTGGTCAGGCGCTGGGCCTCCACTTCCCAGCTGCAGAATTGGACAAGCCAGAAGCCCCTTCTGAGTTCATTCCCTGGTTCACATCCCTGCTCTGCAGGCCACCTGCTGCAATTTCAACACACCCTGCCCTTCTCTGGGTTCCCGGATTGGGCTGGGTGCTTTCCCACACCTGGTAGCACTACATCAGCGCTTCCTTCTCCCCTCTGCTGTCCCTACACAATTGTTTTAAACACTGTTTTCCTGGATGGTTGCTTACTCCTGAGGACTCTGAGTGCTGCCAAGGGCATGCCAATTTTCTCCTCTTCAACTAGCCTTCATTTTCCTTTTACATTTAGATCTTGAATTTACTTCCGTGGGTAGTGTAAGGTGGGAGTATTTTTTTCCCACATGAGTATCCAGTTGATCTTAGGCCATTTTTTAAAAAACCAGTTGCCCCCAGGGAAGTGCACTGGCCCCTTTGCACAAAATAAGTGGCCATATATCTGAAAGTGTTTCCTTAAAATTATTTTCAAACTATAAATTTATTTTAAAGTGAAAAAAAGTGTATCCTACCCTAACTGGAAATGTAAACATTAATACAACAAAAATGGAAACAGGACAGTAACTTTCCCACTGGCTGGGCTCAGATCCTGGGATCTGCGCTCGTTGTCATACAAGGAAAGATACTTACAGGTGCCCCAGGCATTGAAGATAGATTAGCACCCACCAAAGGCTCTCCTTGCTGACATAAGCCTGGTTGAGAGGAAAGGGGGATCCTTTTCTCAGGGAGGCTCAATGAGCATCCCACCCCCACCCTCAAACCCATTCTGTTCATTGAGATGTCACTTTCCAAGCCTCCCATTCTTCCTGTTCAGGAGATGGGTGGATGCACAAAGTTCCTAAAGCCCCTTCATAAGTGACAGGGACAATGCTGGCTGCGAGTAACCTGGTGGGGCCCCGGGGGAGGAGACCAGGGATTTGTTGACTGTCTGTTCCTGTCACCTCTCTTCAGTTTGCTGAGAAGTTCCAGGAAGTGAAGGAAGCAGCAAGACTGGCGAGGGAGAAATCTCAGGATGGCGGGGAGCTGACCTGTCCAGCCCTGGGGCTGTCTGCCCACCAGGTCAGCACTCCGTGTCCCATGCCTGTCTGGTGATATTAGAGGGGTGGTGTCCCTGAATAGTGTTGTGCTGGTGCCCAGAACCAAATGCTCACAGGGACCACGGAAGAGGAGTGTGGGTGCCATGGAGCATGTCGGGGGTGGGGGTGGGGGGGTCCTGGCCCAACTTCGGCCAGCTCAGATGACCAGGTCAAAACAAGGAAGTTGATGTAGAGGGGCAGAGTAAAGAACTGCTTCTGGGCAGTTTCCCCCATTAATTTATTCAGCATAATTAATTAACTACCTACTGTGTGCCAGGCCCGGGGCTAGACTAGGGTTACAGAGATGAAAAAAGAGGCTGGCCCCTGCCCTCAGAGCTCATGAGGTGGATTCATAAGAAATGCAGCCTGGTGGAGAGGGCTTTCTGTCAGAATCTGAAATGAATGTTGAAATTCGGCCCCGGAGGGGTATGATTTGTAGGGTTTCAGATCGTCCCCACCCCCCGCCATCGCAGCAGATTTCCAGTTTCTCAACGGGTTTAAACTTGGCCTGCAGTCAGGTTTGCTCCTGGGAAATTGGTGAGAACGCAGGCACGCAAGGTTGGGGGCCAGGACCCAGAACTCCAGTCCAGGGGCCTTGGGAAACCAGGGAGGATGGGTGAGGGAAGAGGCACCCTCGGATCCCAGTGCTAGGAGTGAAGTCTGCCCGCAGTCATGCACCGCATATCATCAGCCCGGACCCTAACCATGGCCTTCTAACTGGTCTTTGACTGAAGCCCAGCCCCCGTGACCCAGCTTCTGCCCACATCCTTAGGTTCCCCCAACTCCCCTCGTCAGCGCCAATGGCCCGCCCAGCGATGAGAAACTGTTCCGCAGTCAAAGCGCAGAAGCCCCTGGCCCAGCAGAACGAGAGCGGCTCAAGAAGATGCTGTCAGAGGGGTGAGGGGGTAGGGCGGGGCACGGGGTTGCCGCAGGAGGGGCTGCCAGAGGAGCCGCTGGAGTGCCACCGCAGGTGGATCGGGCCTTAACCCCAAAGCTTGGGGAGCAGGAGGTGGCTAACCGCAATCCTGCTCTTTCCGGAGCCGACTGCCGCCGTCCACGCGCTTTGGCTTTGGCCACGCCTTACAGAGGATGACCCCTCCCCTTCCCATTCACCAGTAACACGGATAGTTATAAACCCACAGGTGCTTCCCAGCCCCACCCAGTTCTGGCTTGATCCCTGTGGGCTGACACCCAGTCTGCGCTGTATTGCCGTGTCTCACTGAGTGAGCACCACTCCGACCCCACCCTCGACAAGGATCCATTGACGAGCCCTAAACGCGTCTCTGGCAGTACCCGCCTTCCTGGGACTTACGCGCATTGGCTGCATCCCGTTTGGCCTCTACCCCGCCCCCGCCCATTGTGTGGCGGCTCCCAGCACGCCGGTTCCTGTGCGTCTTTACCCCTATCCCAGTACGGTCTCCTGGCCCAGTCCCTGCCCCAGGACAGCCCCACCCGTAGCCTAACTCTGGCCGGCCTGGCTGAACAGCGGGCCCACCCCTGCGTCCCCGCAGCTCCGTGGGCGAGGTACAATGGGAGGCCGAGTTCTTCGCGCTGCAGGACAGCAACAACAAGTTGGCGGGCGCCTTGCGAGAGGCCAACGCAGCCGCCGCGCAGTGGAGGCAGCAGCTGGAGGCCCAGCGTGCAGAGGCCGAGCGGCTGCGGCAGCGGGTGAGGGGACCTCTCTTCTAGACCCCTTGGCCTGGACAACCCTGGAGCTCCTTCCTGTATTTGTCCTCTCTGCCCTGGGTTCACCGACTGGCTGTGTGATCTCTACAGATCACTTCCCTGAGCCTTGGTTTCATGTTCTGTAAAATGGGTCTGATATAGCTCCCACCTCAGAGGGTTGTCAGACCCTAAAGTCTTCTCTGCCCGGGGCGGGGTGGTAGCTCCAAGCAAAGGGGATGAATGCCTAGTCTTGGGCAGGGCTGAGCAGAAGGCAGATCTCAGGAAGGTGCTGACATTTCCACGCAGGTGGCTGAGCTGGAGACCCAGGCAGCCGCAGAACCAACCCCAGTGAGTGAGAAGGAGGGGCCAGGCCAGGCGCTGGAGCAGCTGGAGTCCCTAGTGCAAACCAAGGACCAGGTGAGCACCAAGCATGTGAGAGTATGTGTGCATGTGTGTCCCCAGGCCTCAGCTTCCCTGACCTCCTGCAGAGGAGCCAGAACCCACAGAACAACCTGGGAACTGTTCTTCACTAGGAGATCCAGACACTGAAGAGCCAGGCTGGTGGGACCCGAGAAGCCCCTGATGCCGTGGAGCGCGAGGAAACACAGCAGAAGGTGCAGGTGTGTGTGGTGGCCAGGGGTTTGGGTGGCTGCATATGGGTGGCCAGCCTCTGGTGTGAGAAAGACTTGGTATCTCCCTTTCTGGCGGGTCCTCCTGAGCCTCAGTTTTTCCACCTGCAAGCTGGGTTAGGAAGACATCTACCTAAAGTTTTGAAGCATTGGGAAGACCAGATGCATGGAAGGTCTGAGGTGGTTTGTAAATGGTTGTTATTGGTAGGGTTTTATATCCATCCATTTATTCAACACGCAGTTTTTTTGTTTTTGTTAAGATTTTATTTTTAGGGAGAGGGGAGAGAGAAAGTGTGGTTGCCTCTCGCGCACCCCCTACCAGGGACCTGGTCTGCAACCCAGGCATGTGCCCTGTCTGGGAATTGAACTGAGAATCAAATCAGCCCTCAACTCACAGGCCAGTACTCAACCCATTGAGCCACACCAGCCAGGGCAAAATGCAGTTTTTGAGTCCCCACTGAGCTCCTGTTCTTGACCATCATCAAGTCCTCACACATCCTCAGCTAAGGTCAGGAGCTTGCATTTGAACCCATGTCTGGTTGGCCTCTCACTAAAAACTTTATCCAAGGAACATTCATGGGGCATGCCTGTAAGGCTATAGGTGGAGGTATTAAAGGATACGGTGCCCCCAAAAGTGTCCTCGGAAGAGAAATCGGGGAAATGCTCAGTTGTTTCCTGCGCAGAGTGTACAGAATGTGCAAAGGCCCCCAGATGGCTAGGACATCAGTGTGTTTAAGGGACCACAGGGCCAACCCTGGCTGGTGTGACTCAGTGGATTGAACTCGGGCATGTGAACCAAAGGGTTGCAGGTTTGATTCCCTGCAGGCCAGGTCCCCAGTAGGGGGTGTGCAAGAGGCAACCACACATTGATGTTTCTCTCCCTTTCTCCCTTCCCGTGAAAATAAAATAAAATCTTTAAAAAATAATAAAAAAGGAACCACAAGGCCAGTGAGGGGAGAGGAGGGGAGGGGGAATAGTGTGGATTTTATCCCCAGCCTGATGGATCACAGGAGGATTCTCAGAAGAGGGATGTAATCAGTTCTGTGATGTTCAAATTGGCCACGGGACTAGGGAGTGCCTTTAGTGGCAGGGAGACCAGGAGACAGAGGGGGCTTGGCCCAATGCGGGCCCCCAACCCTGCCTGTCCTCTCCTTGCAGGACCTGGAAACCCGAAACGTGGAGTTGGAGCACCAGCTGCGGGTGACAGAGCGCAGCCTCGAGGAGGCTCGGGCTGATCGGGAGCGGACAAGGGCTGAGCTGGGCCGGGCTGCACAGCTTTTGGACGTCAGGCTGTTCGAGCTGAGCGAGCTTCGGGAGGGCCTAGCCCGCTTGGCAGAGGGTGCGCCCTGAGCCCAGGCTGGCAGCCCGTCCTCATAGGAGCTGAAGCCTGTGGGAGCAGGTTTTATACAAATGCTTTCTGTCTAGGGCATGGGCTGGCCGCAGGCGGTCCAGCAAGCCATTTGCCTGGCAGGGATTGGGCCAACTCAGCCCCCAGGAGGGCCTGGCAGCTCACAGCTCAGGGGCTGTCTGGGGCTTTTCACTGTATTGGATTTCTAGAATCCCCAGGGCACATGCTAGTGCCCAGATTACATTTCTAAGCATGGCTGTGTATGTGTGTGTAATGTATGGGCACCTAATGTCATCACCAGACCCTGTCTCCTCTTGGGTGTACCTTAGCTGCCCTCTGTCCATGTAGGGCTGGAAAGCCACTTACAGGTGAGGAGGGTGAAGCACAGAGCCTGAGGGGTTGCCCAGGCCACATAGCTCTGCCTGGTCCTGCTGCGCTCAGCCCATGTTGCCTAGACCAGTTTGGACTTAGGTGGCCCCTGGTAAGCCCTTCACCCTGGCTACAAACCCCAACATTAATCTTAAGTACACAGGCAGAGAAGCTCCTAGACCACAGCTAAATTCACCAGGGAAGGGGATGATCTCATCGACTTCATGGCCGCATTTGGAGAGGTGCAGTTGCTATGGCCATTTTCCAAACGAGGAAACAGAGGCCCCCAAGGGGCTTTACAAGAAGCACCCCAGGGCCAACCAGCTGCAGCGGCCAGCACTGCAGTTCAAGGCTTTGGGCTTGGCCCAGCAGGAGTGGAGAACTGTGGGTGGGCAGTGACATGAGGTTCCAGGAGACTTAAAAGGTGCAAGAGGCTGTCCTCTCCTCTCCGGCCCCTGGGAGTCAGACTGGGTAAGCCGGAAGACTCATTTATTAAGTGCCTCTAGGAAATGACACATTTTCACTTTTGGATCCCATGGCACCCACTGTGGTGACCCTGGAGTGGGGTCACTGTATGGATATGAGCCCAGTCGTTAGTGTTCTTCCCTTTACAGCCTGACCTTCGGCCAAGGCTTTGAGAAGGGGCCAGCTGGGGCCACAGGGTAAAAGAGCCATGGACTACACCATGTGGGTGTCCACGGCTCCCCTGAGGGGCGTGGGGCAGGTTGGCAGGGCGACTGTCAACAGGAGAAGACCCTCCGACTCGCCAACCCTCAACTGGATGAAGGAATCTCGGGCTGGGCCCTGGTTAGACGCCTCTTGCGGGCAGCCCCACCAGCCTTCTGCTGCTGCAACGCGTGCTCCACCTGCTCCCTGAAGCGCCGGTTCTTCTGCTTGATCTTGGCCAGCTCAGCCTTGCGCTTGGCCTCTAGGTCGGGATCCTGTCTCAGGAAGGACAGAGAGGTGTCTCAGCAGATCATCCTCTACCTCGGGAGCCCTGTCCCTCCCACCGCTGGCTCAGCCCTCACCTTCCCCTCCAGGATCAGCTGCTTCCGCTTGTTAATTTCCTTCTTTTCATCAAAGTTGGCTGCCTCGAGTTTCTGGGGTGGGGGCAAGGGAGAGAGGCTGTCATGGGTGGCAGACCCACTATGAAGGGAGCACCCTGGGCCCTGACGCTCAGCTGCCCAACACTCACAATCTCGCATTCCCTCCGGACCACGTTGACCTGTGTGAGAATCTGTAGCACCTCAGCCTCCTCCACCACGAATTCCTCCAGCTTCTTCTCTGTGGAGAGGGTGGGGGCAGGGGAAGTCAAACATGACTGGGAGAGGGGTTTTGGCCACACAGTGAGTTCCCAGTGCGGTGGGGCACGCATGCCTTCTGGGTTTCTATCAGATGAGTCACCCAGGCAAGATCTGGGAGTTCTGACCTACCTGCGGTATAGACTGCTCTCCTTTGTGTGTGTGGGTGGTTGCCAACACTAGGAATTGGACTAGGAGTCATTTTTTTTGACAGTGTTCTTTAAAGCCAAGATGTTTCTGAATTTTAGAACAGTTAGGGTGGTGACTAGAAACGCCCTAGTGGCTCTTAGTATTGGCTACACATTAAACCACCCAAGGGAGGTTTAAACAGACTGAGGACCTATCCCTAGGGCTCTGACGCATCCACACAGCATGGTCTCAGGAACCAAAGGTCCTGCCCACTGGATGTGGCTTTTGGCTGCTGAAGGCCATTAGGGGGAATTTCTCCTTCAATAATTGGGCAAAAGAGGCCCTGGCCAGGTAGCTCAGTTGGTTAGAATGCTGTCTCATTACACCAAGGTTGCAGGTTTGATGAATGCAAAAATAAGGGGAACAACAAAGCAACGTTCTTCCCTCTCTTCCTCTAAAAATCAATAAATAAAACTTAAAAAATAAGTGGGCAAAAGAAACTTCTTTGGGGACTGTATAGGAAGGAAAGTGCTGCTCATGTGAGAAAGCAGGTGGGCGTCCCAGCCCTGCCCCCTTACTCACTGATCTGCTCCTCGATGGCGTGTACCAGGTGGATGTCATACTGTGTCACCAGTGTAATGGCCTGACCCTGCCGCCCTGTGAAGACACACCACAGTTACCTACTGTGTGCCAGGGGCCAGGATGAGGGGTCAACAGAAACAGGTCACAATGCCTCTCAATTAAAGGGAGCAGAAGTCTGGGTAGATGTGGGCAAGTGAAGGAAGCTGAGTATATCAGGGCTTGACCCCCAGCCAGACCTGTGCAGTGACTGGGTCTGTCCCAGGGGAGCTGTAGGACACCAGGGAGGGGGCGCTCTCCTGCCACCTTGGCCCGACATGGAGGCAGGTGATGTGGCTGAGTCTCCTTTTCAGCGTGGCTGCTTAGGAGCCCAGGCTGAGTTATGTGAGCAATAAGCCCAGACAGGCCTCAGCCTGGATTTCTGCATGCCAGTTGTTCAGTTCCCTGTTTCCAAAACAGTGACTAGTGCTGCACCAGCACTGACAGCTGACGAGGCCCATAACCCCTGGAGCAGTAAAGCCCACAATGCTGATGCGACCTATTTAGTTAAGGCTATAGGACAGAAAGAACAGAGCCAGTACATCCCAGAAGCTAATCTCTCTCCACTACAGGCATGAGAAGAATCTCACAAATGCAGTGCCCCTCCCTGGCAGGGCTGGGAGCAGAGAGATGGATGCCTCCTTGGCCCCTGGCTAGGGTCACAGTGAGGGGCTAAACTTGGACACCATATTCCATGGGGCAACACCACATCCACCAAGGCTCATGAACCCACTCACTGCCTAGTCCTGACTGGCAGCTCTGACAAGTGAAGAGGACTGGAGTAAGCAACAGAGAGCAGTGAGGACTGGGGCAGTGTGCTGTGTCCCCAGGAGACAGCATGTGGGTCACAAGGAGAAGCCAAAATACCCTCCCCTTTGCTTTTAAAAGGACAATTCCCCAACTTGCAAACACTGCCTCTAACATCTCTCACCTGTTGCGGGCTACATCCCCGCCATGTCCCACCAGCTCATGACCCTGGCTCCTCATGGTATGCATAGGAGGGAGGGATGGGTCCCCAAAGGCCACCCCATCCTGTCTGCTCACCTGCACGGGCTGTCCGGCCGACTCTGTGGATGTAGATCTTTGGGAGCCCTGGCGTGTTGTGGTTAATGACCACCTGCACTGTGGGAATGTCCAGGCCCCTAGAGGCAGAGGCTGGTCAGCACCAGTGCCCACAAGGTGAAACCGAGGCTAGGACTCATCCAAGGTCACTTAGCAGTGAAGCTGGGGCTGTCCAACCCTTGCCTGAGGCCAGCCTTCCCCTCTGGCCCCTCTGTGGGGGCATGGCTGAGCCAACACATGGGAGGCAGTACCCTGGGCTGCTCACCGGGAAGCCACATCTGTTGCAATCAGGATCCGATAGATGCTGGACTTGAACTTGGCCAGAGCAGCAAAGCGTTCTTTCTATGCCAGATGAGAAAGAGAATTGGGGGGGATGGAGCTCAGTATCAGGTAGCACCTTGGTAAATGGTTGAGCACTTACTACATGAGATCTGCGGACAGGGCAGAGGCCAGGATGTCCTACCCTCCTAGGGCTCACAGTCCAGTGAGGGAGACCACAGTGAAAAAGGCAGACTGGGACAGACAGGGGTGGCAGGAAGAGTGTTCAGGCAGAGGGAAGAGCCTAGGAAAAGACCCTGAGGCTGAGAGGAGTCTCAGGCAAGGCTGGTGGGTTTCCTTACCTGTTTCATCATAGAATGCAGAGCCACCGTGGGGAAGTTGAACTTACGCAGCATCATGCACAGGACTTGGCAGGTCCTGGTGGGAAGGACACACTGTCAGCCCCTCCAAAGCTGGGGTGCTGGGAAAGTGCTCCCGCTCCCGCTCCCACCCCTGCCTGGGAGCCCAAGCAGGCTGCCCTGCACAGATGGGAAAGGACAAGCAAAGGTGCACTGACATCCTCTCTGCTGAGTCCTCCTCTGGCCTATGCCAACAAGAGTCAGCCCCACAGCCAGACTTTTTTCTTCGGGCAGCCAATAAATTCTTGGTGGGGAGTACCAATTAGGATGTCCCTTCAACATGATATGGACTACCTATCTACCAGAAGCCTACGGCTTCTTGACAATCCCCCAGGATGCTTCAGAAAATTCTAAGGTCCCTGGGACTATGGGGAGGACAGCTCTGGGTATGGGTGCTGCTGCCCCGGGCCTCAGTGACAACCTTAGACCACAGCAAATAGGCTGCTCCAAGGCTGGGGACAGCCACGGGCCCCCGGCCCTTCCATTAATAGCTGATATAAGAACCCCCAAACCCCAGCTCTGCCTTCAGAAGAGGTGACCCCAGTGAATCACTTGATCTCTCTGAGCCTCCTTGAGCAATCTTCCAAAACCTCTGGTCTGAAAGAGGCCCTGGAGTGCTGAGACTGGCCGTGTGCCTTCCATCTGTGACCTCAGGCCACCTGTTGGGCCTCCATAAAGGGCAGTGGGAGTCGGCCCCAACAAGCTCACTTGCATGTGTTGGTGAAGATGATGATGGACCAGTCCTCATGCTCGTCCTGGAAGTTCTGGATCAGGTGGACCAAGTAGGCATCCTTGACCTTCTCAGGCACCAACAAGTAGCGCTGATCTAGCTGTTCTACTGTGCGTACCCTGGGGAGGGGTGTGCTTCAGTTCCCCTTTCTGTTGAATTCAGTCAATGCCCTACCCCACATATGGGCAATAACCACCATTGACTATAACTCCACCACCTCCTCCTGCCTGTCCCCCCAAGCCTGGAATGTGGCTGTGGACTCACGGGGCCTGAGCCTCCCAGAAGAAGGGCTGGTTGGTGGCCAGGCCCTGCAGCTCCCTGAGTGTGTCGGTCAGGGTGGCACTGAAGAGCAGTGTCTGCCTACGGGCCGGCACAGCTGCCAGGATGGTCTCCAGGTCCACTGTGAAGTCAGTGCAACCCTGCTCCAACAGCCGGTCTGCCTCGTCCATCACCTGCAATGCCCGCAGCAGCGGGCAGTGGTAGGGGTTGAGGGAAGGGAGGTGTCTAAGGCTGGCCCGCCTCCCCCATGTGCCTCCTTCCTAACTCTGGTCATGGGCCTGGGAGCACTCCCCCTCAAGGTCATGGAGGTCCTGCTTCCTCACCTATCTCAGCTCCAATGTCACTTCCTCAGACAGACCCTGCTCCCAACCACCCACATTGGTACAAGCCACATCTGGTGGGTCTCTGAACTGTTATGTTCCTAACACTCTACTGGATGGCCTGTGGGACACATTTTCCTAATGGGTGAATCAGGGCCAAGGCCAACTCACCAGAAAGCGGATCTTCTTGATGCTGAAGGTGTTGGAGCTGCGGAGGTGGTCAGCCAGGCGCCCTGGCGTGGCAATGACCACATGTGGTTTGCGGGAGAGCTCCAGGGCCTGGGTCACCATGTCTGCGGGTGGAGGACAACAGGTGGGGCTGGACAGGTGGTCCGAGGCTGTAGGGGTCCCATACCCAGGGCCTCCCTGGAGCTCTCGTACCCATGCCACCGACGATGATGCAATCTTTCAGGCCCAGAGGCTTCCCCAGCACCCGGAACTGCTCTGCAATCTGGTAGGCCAGCTCCCTGTGGGTGTGAAAGAGCCAGGCTGGGTTACACAGAGGTTCTGTGCCTGCCTCCCATTACCACTCCACCCCCAGGGCTTCCTAACTCACTCTCTTCTGTTCACACATCCTCCACATTCCCAGTCTCCTTTGGACAAAAGCTCTGACAATCAGTATTGGAGGCCTGTGTGGGCCCTGCCCACTCACCAGACTGGATCCCACAACAGCTCGTGGCCCCTCCCCTACTGGTCTCACCCAAACTGGCCTCTCCTCCTTCCAAGTTCTCAGCAATAGCCTTGACACCAGTCACCAAAGCCTGAAACTCAAACATCAGTCCCTCCTCCCCTAGTGCTAGTCAGTGTCCAAGTCCCCTCCTCTCTGTCCCTCAGCCCCAGTTCTAACTGGGCCTCCCCTCTGCCATGTGCCCACTTCCTGGCCTTCTATCTTGCTGTTTCCTGTTCATACTCCCTCAAAATCAGCTCTAGCCTGGCATTCCAGGCCCTTCTCATGCTGGCTCTAATCTGCCTGGCCCTCAGTACTCCTTCAGTTCCCTGTCTCTCTCTCTCACACCTCTGCATGAATGCACTAGCAGTTCCCTCTGCCTAGGCGACCTTTCCCCCAACTTATCCCTTTGAGAAACCTTTCTCTTTCTTTAAAGCACTCTTGAATGAAGCCTTCCTTGACTCCACCCCTTCACAGGCCACACTCTCATAGCATCTCAGTGCCTACTTGTACTGTCATTACAGAACTTATCATATCAATCATCAGCCCTGTCTGACCAAGTAACATGTGCCTATTCTTAAGCTAAAGACTATTGACAGCGCTTGTCTAACCAGCACTTGCTCTGAGTCAAGTTCTGTATTCAGCATTTTTCACTTGCTATGTCGTCTAATTCTGCAGCACCCCTAAGAGGAGGCATGATTTCTCTCTTCATTTTGCACACAGGGAAAATGTGGCTCAGAGAGATAAAGGAGCTTGCCCAAGAGAATGCAGCTGGTTAACTCATGCAGGAGGCCTGGGAGGTGCTCACCTGGTGGGTGTCAGGACGAGGCAGAAGATGCCATAGGGATCCTCGGAGAGCTTCTGTAAGATGGGCAGGACAAATGCTGCTGTCTTGCCACTGCCTGTCTTAGCACAGCCCAGGCAGTCCCGACCTGGGTAGAGGGCAAAGCAACATCAAGAGCTTAGGTGTAAACAGCTGTTCCATTGAGCAGTTACTGTGTGCCTGTTACTGGTCTATGCCCTTTCCATTCCAGGCACAAGGACAACTTTCCATTGTGGGAAACTGACAAATTCTAGGAGAAAGAGACTGTTATCATTCCCATTTAATAGCTGGGAAACCAAGACTCAAGAGATCTGCCCAGAAACACAGCTAGTGAGTAGCAGGCTAGACTGGAACCCACACCCACGACCCAAGATGCTACTGACCACTCCCTCATTTTGACAACCCCCACCACCATCATCTGAGCTGGGGAACTTGGAATGACTCTTTCAATCTGCATCTTATGCTCCCTGTACATTCGTCCACCTATGTTTATTTAATCTGCCAACTTGTCACGTCTTAGGCTTCCCGCCAGTAGCTCTATAACAGCAACACTGAACTGGGCCAGAAGAGTGGGAGAAGAGCAGTCCTTGAACCAGAGTGCTGAACCTACCAGTAATTTTTAAAATTGACTTGAGAAAGAGAAAAATCGAACTGCTGTTCCACCCATTCATGCTTTCACTTTTACCAGTAATCTCGATGGCCTCAATTTTCGTTTGTAAAATGAAAATAGTAAGTGCAAGGTCTACTCAATTTTCCCACTACTATCGGTTGGTAATTCAACAAAACCTCCCGGAATTCTGAGACTATGGAAATTTCAGAGATCACATCACTTGTGAACGGACACGCAGTGAGTCAGACGTGCAGCCTAAAGGCCAACAACACTGCCTAACCTGCCTCCGGAACCTAGGTTCCTTGAAATGCCCGAGGCTGCCCCTCGCCTCGCAGGACCAGCACGGGTAACGCGGAAGGGGTAACGCGACAGGAGCGGACACCGCTCCTGGGGAAGACGCCGGGCCATACTCACCTTCCAGGATTGCAGGAATACAGCCGAGCTGCACGGGTGTAGGCTGCTTCAAACCCAGCTGCCGACATTGTTCCACAAGCCACGAAGACAGCCCAAGCTCCGCGAACCCGGCCATCGTCGCCGCCAGCCGCTGCACCCATGTGAGTCTCACTTCCGGCGCGTGTCAATGCTCTAATGAAAAACTTACCATTGATTGGATCCGACTCGTGCGTGGTCCCACCCTCTTCAACTCTCGCCATTCCCAGCCTCGCCTCTTTCCTTACCGTGTTTTCCTGAATTCCATTTGCTCAAGTATCAAATCAAACTACAATTCCCGAAATGCTCTGCGAGACGCACTTGCGTCTCCCGTCCCATTACTCTCGATTAAGATTCTCCCATTGGCTCATCTTTGAGCCTGAAGGAGCAAACTACATTGCCCGGCGTGCCCGCGGGGTCACCCTGTTTCCGGCCGACGTGTCCCTCAGGAAGAGGAGTGGCTGGGACCAAAGCGACATGGCGCCCCCGGCCCCCGGTCCGGCCTCTAGCGGTTCTGGGGAGGTGGACGAGCTGTTCGATGTGAAGAACGCCTTCTACATCGGCAGCTACCAACAGTGTATCAACGAGGCGCAGCGGGTGAAGGTGCGGCTGTTCCGGGGTGGGGACGTTGGGAACGGAGGCCGAGGCCGCTTCCTGGTGGCCGCGGGTCGCGCTCTGTTTTTAAAAATTTTTTCTCCTGGTGGCGTTTCTACTCCCCACGCTTGTCTTCAGAGGCAGTGAGGAGTTAATCCTCGTCCCAAGACAAAACCCAAAGCAGTGGCAGTTTTTACTTCCCAGAGCGCTCGCTCTGCAGCCTGGGAGGCATTTCAGTAAGGGAGGCATACTCTGTAGTAATACGAACTACACGGGTGATAATTCTCATTTGTTGGGCGCCACACTGGCTGCCGCACCCTCAATACCTGTGAGGTAGGAATTTTTTGTCCTCATTTAACAGAAGAGAATACGTTCAAGAAAGAAATGACTTCCGCGACGTTACCTGCTCCACTAGCCCGGTTATTAGGTCAGGCAGTGTGTTCGTGCTGGGCTCAAGACAGTGACAAAACAGACAAAAACTCTCAACTGTCTTTTGGGCATCCCAGCAAGGGAGACAGAGAGTAAATGAGTAAATAAACGAGTGAATAAACACGTGAGGATGTGGTGTGATGGAGAGTGGTGGGAATGAGCTTAGCAGTTTGAGAGCTACAAAATAAATCTTCAGGCAGGGAGGGCCCAGCCAGTGAGGACCTGATGACAGGAAAGGGGGCAACAGGGGCTGTTAGCAGGACCTTTGGACATGGGTGCTCTATCACTTTGAACCATTGGAGAATTTTTTTAAGGTTTTATTTCTTTATCTTATTTATCCATGGGAAGGAGAGAAGGAAATACCAATGTATGGTTGCCTCTCCTGCGCCCCCTGCTAGGAACTGGCCTGCAACCCAGGCATGTGCACTGACAGTGAATCGAACGGGTGGTTGTTTGGTTCGAAGGCCCTCGCTCAGTCCACTGAGCTACACCAGCCAAGGCCCATTGGAGAATTTTTAAGAGCAGGGTGCATGACAGCCTAGTGTTACACAGAGAGTATACAAAGAAGCAAGTGAACAGTAGTTACAACTTGAGCACTATGTATGAGCAAGGGGAGATAACAAGTATTTAGTCTGAAATTGGGGGAGGAGTGGCTTTACATGGGGGTGATCCAATCAGACCTTACTTCTCTGACTGTCATTTGAACCTGAGACTGAACCTTGAGAAACATCTAACCCCATAAGTTGCTGCAAAGGTACTAAGGCAGGTGTGAGCTCAGAGTAGTCAAGGCATAAGAGGCTGGTGTAGCAGAAGTGGGGGAGGTGTCGAGGAGAAGGAGAATGAGGTGGGCAGGGTGAGGGGCAGGGCCTTGGGGCCACAACAGGGGTTTGGATTTTATTCTGAAGGTGTACGGTGCCATACGGTGTCATCAGGACATCAAAGGAGGCAGTGGCAGACATCTTCACAGAGGCAGCCAGGTGATTGGGAGGAATTTGGACTCTGAAGTAAAGAAGGCTTACTTTCCATGGTTCTCACCTTCAGCAGTGAACGTGGTGTTTCTGAGTGTCTATATAATGGAGACAAAACCTCAAACGGACTTCAGAAAATTGTTAGGATTTGTTGACGTAACATTTGCACAACTGTATTCATTTTATATGGCTTCCTTGACAAGTTATAACAAACAGCATAAGACAACATTAATTTATTCTCTCAGCGCTTCTGTAGGTCAGAAGTCCAATACAGTTCTCACCATGCTCATTTCAAGGTGTCAGCAAGGCTGTGTCTTTTCTGGAGGTTCTAGGGAAGAATCTGCTCCCACACTCATTCAGATTTGTGGGCCCTCTGCCTAGGACCACTCTTAGCTCCTACAGGCTTGTCTCCAGTCCTCAACCTCGAATGTGCCCCCCACTCCCCCATCTTAGAACCAGCCATGGGATTCTCACAGTTGAAGTCTCTGGAATTTCCCCTTCTGCTGCATTCCTTCTGCCTAGTCTCCGCTTTAAGTCTTCTGTGATTAGACTGGGCCCTCCCAGACGATCAGCACACTCTCCCCATTTTAGGGTCCATAACCTTAATCACATCTGCGAAATCTCTCTTAGGATGTGATGTAAGCTGCTCACAGGTCCCAGGGACTGGCATGGACATCTCTGGCAAGCCTTATTCGGCCAGCCACCAGAATTGTCTGTGCCTCCTTGTTGGGGTAATATAGACTGGAAGAGGATTGAGGTAGGCCTGGGCTCAGTGCCAGCTCTCCTATGTTGTTGCTGCAACCAGGGCTGAGTTGCTGTACTTCTCTGAGCCTCGATTTCCCCTCCTGTCCAATGGGAACAATGACCTACTCAGTAGGGTCACTGTGAGATTCAGCATTGCACTCATGTTCACCTTTTGGCTTCTGCCACGTGTCTGTGCTGCTGACACCATGGCAGTGTGTTCGGTGAGCCTTCTTGCAGCATGCCGTGCAGATTTTACCTGGCTGCTGAAAGGACCAGTGTGACCTGCTATATGTAGGGAGTGACTGAAAACAAAGGCAACCATACCAGTGGTCACGCTGGCTGTAGGCACACACAGCTCAGCTTCTGAGCTGTGGACATGCCAAGACATTATCCCCGAGGCATCCAGAGAATGGAAGCGCTGTCTCCGCTGAGCCAACTCATGTCATTTAATTCTGGTCCATGGAGCACCTAAAGCCTCTTAGGCAACCTGGACTGCACTGAATGCTCTCGCAAAAAGATATGTTGCCTTGGCTGGTGTGACTCAGTGGATTGAGCACCAGCCTGCAAACCAAACTGTTGCTGGTTTGATTCCCAGTCAAGGCACATGGCTGGGTTGCAGGCCAGGTCCCTGATGGGGGGCAAGTGAGAGGCAAACACACATTGGTGTTTTTCTCCCTCTTTCTCCTTCCCTTTCCCTCTGTCTAAAAGTAGAAATGAATAAAATCTTTAAAAAAAAAAAGGTATGTCTACTTGGAACCTGATAATGTGACTTATTTGGGAAAAGGGTCTTTGCAGTGTAATTCTTTTTTTTACTTTATTTTATTTTTATTTTGGGGAGAGAGAGAAACATCAATTTATTCCACTAACTTACACATTCATTGATTGATTCTTGTATGTACCCTGACCAAGGATTGAACCCACAGCCTTGGTGTATCAAGACGATGCTCTAACTGAGCTAAATGGCCAGGGCCAGTTGTAAGTCAGTGAAAGATCTCTAGATGAGATCAGCCAGGATTTAGGAAGGCCCTAAATCGAATGACCGGTGTCCTTCTAAGAGAAAGGCAGAGAGAGGTTCCAAGTCAGACAGAGAACATGGAGGCAGAGGTTGGGGTGATACAGCCATAAACCAAGGAATGCCTTGGGCCACCAGAAGCTGGACAAGGCCAAGGATTCTCAACTAGAACTTTTGGAGGGCGTGTGGCCCTGCCAACACCTTGATCTTGGACTTCTGACCTCCAGAACTATGACAAATAAGCTTCTGTTGTTTTAAGCCCCTATTTACGGTAGTTTGGTGCAGTGGCCCCAGCAACCTCGGACAGACACGACCTGAGATGGCCCAGGAGGAAGGCTGATGTATCTTAACACTATGTCACCATCGTGTCCCTGTTTGTCAGATATTTCTTTAGTGCCCACAAGGTGGCAGGCACCACGCAGGTATCGGGGATGAAACAGAAAGCTGACCATCTTGTGTGGTCAGGTGACTCTGATGGCTACAATGACAGTAAGGGGAGGGAATGCGAACCCCACACGCCACTCCATCACTAGCCTCCCAGACAGTCCCTCTTGCTCTCAGGCTTGGCTGCACCTGTGCACTGCCTGGGGGCCAGTAGGACTTCGCTGGTGTCAGGCGCCACTGGTAGGGATAGGCCCCTGGCTTTGCTGGTTTCTGAGCTCCCAGGTGATTCAGGTGAGCTGTCAGTACTGGGGACCTGAGAGCTCACCTGGTGGCATGCATCTGTCTTTACATCTGTCCTTGTTCTTACACCTCCCACAAGCTCTTCTTTCTTTGACTGATTGAGAGGGTCCTGAGCATTCACATGTAGCTTCTAGGTGAGACCTGGGCCGTCCTGCAGGGTCAGTGGTAGTGGTGCCTGTTTTATAGATGGGGCAGCTGAGGCTCAGAGTCACCTCTGCGACCCGAGGTCCTCTTCAGGGTCCCCCACTGTGTCCTTGCTGAGAAGACACCAAGAGCCAGCATGTGTGTTTTTTTACTGAGGATGGTGTGGGGCCACGCGGATGGGCTGTCCTCACCACCATCCACTTCTGAGGGTCACTTGAAAGTCATTTATTTAGCACGTATTGTGTTCCAAATCATGGCCAGATCCCCAGCCTGGTCA